>JAADVR010000283.1:0-39453 GCA_023335855.1 Pythium scleroteichum
GGAACTTAAGAGCGATATCCTGTTACGAGAAATGTGATTTCCAAAAGATTAAGCTGTTGGAGAAACATGAGCAGCACGAAGGACAGATGCGAGACTGTTGGCTTATGGAATATGCCCTGTAGATCCTGCTTAAAGTTAACTAAATCATGTAAACAAGGAGGAATAATGGATGGATGAAAGATTTCCGATAGGACCATTTGTACACACGGGTGAAGTTACTTTGGCACAACGGGAGAAGTGGATTCAGGACATTGCTGAGTTGCCTGAACGCGCACGAGAAGCGGTAAAGGGATTGAGTGAAGAGCAATTAAGTCTACCGTATCGAGAAGGTGGATGGATGCTCAAACAGGTTATTCACCACATGGCAGACAGCCATATGAACAGTATGATTCGTTTCAAGTTGGCGCTGACAGAGGATACACCAACGATTCGGCCTTATTATGAAGAGCGCTGGGCTGAACTGAGTGATTCAAGAGACCTGGATGTCGAATTCTCGCTTCAGATTCTGGATGCCCTCCATCGTCGTTGGGTGTTTCTGTTAAACGCGCTGACAGATGCAGATTATGCCAAACAATTTTATCATCCCTCATCGGAAGAAACGACAAGACTGGATTACAATCTGGGCATGTATGCTTGGCACGGCAAACACCATGTTGCTCACATCACATCGCTTCGGGATAGATTGGGAATATAGCTATTAGAAATATCTTTTAAGGAGGATTCATCAATGAGTGTACATATCAGACTATTAAATGAGAACGATCCTGTAATCATATCAAAGGCGTTTCAGGAGCAGGGTTGGGGGAGATCCCCTGAGCAGTATCTTCATTACTTGGCTGAACAACAGAATGGGGAACGCGTAACCTTGGTAGCCGAGTTGAATGGAGAATTTGCCGGATACGTGAATGTATTGTGGAATTCCAGCTACCCGTCTTTCAGGGAACAAGGCATTCCCGAAATTAACGATTTTAATGTACTAATGAAGTTCCAGCGCCAAGGTATTGGTTCACGGTTGATGGACCGAGCAGAGGAAGTTATTCTGGAACGAACGGATGTAGCAGGCATTGGTGTAGGTGTGTTTTCCGATTATGGCAAAGCGCAAGTTCTATATGCCCATCGCGGTTACATACCAGACGGTCACGGTGTACACAAACATGATCATTACATTCAGCCGGGTGAAGAAACGATTATGGACGACGATGTTGTACTTTATCTTACGAAGAAGTTAAAAGCCACGCAATAATTTCATAATATATACAATATGAAAGATGTCATGTATATTAGTTGTAAATATCTGTTATGTGTGACTGGCGTAAACGTGGAGTGAACCACGAGGGAGCACATATATTATATGCCGTACGCCTGGGCAAAGTGTTTGATCTTTTGATCAAACACTTTATTTATTATTCAGGGAACGAAAGGACTGGTGGCGGCAATGAAAATGGCGTTTGTTTTATTTGATGGAATGACAAGCATGGATTTAGCTGGATTTTATGAAGCTGTGACTTGGCTAGCGATTCTGAAAGCAAAGGAAAACGTATCATGGACATTCTGCGCAGATAAGGAGGAAATTTCGGATGACCGTGGGCTGAAAATGAAATCCGATGCAGTATTACCTCATCTAGGGGATTTTGACCTAGTATTTTTTCCTGGTGGATTATCAACTAGAACGCTTCGATTTGATGAGGATTTTATGCGATGGGTCCGAACGGCAGAAAATGTCACATATAAAATATCTATTTGTACCGGGGCTTTACTGTTGGGGGCAGCAGGTTTCCTGAATGGAAAAAGGGCTACTACCAACTCATCTGCTTATGATTTATTGAATCCTTATTGTGCAGAAGTGATCTCAGCGCGTGTAGTGCGTGATGGTAATACGGTAACGGGTGCGGGGGTTACGGCTTCCATTGACCTGGGACTATACTTGGTCGAAATGTTAACGTCTACGGAGATCGTCCTTCAAGTTCAACAAAAACTAGAGTATCCATATTATGAAGCTGGTAACTTAAAAGATGTCTACATGCACACTAAGGGTAGGGGATAAAAAGATGACTATTCGCCTTTTTCAAGCGATTGATCAGCCAGCAGTGCTGAAAATGATGACGGATCATGATTTTCAATTCCCTTCGTTTATACGCGATCAGTATCCTGCGCGCTGGGATTTATTTTTAAAAATGACGGATGAACGTATCAGTGCTTATTATGTCATGGTTGACGAAGCAGATGTTGTCATAGGTCATGCTGGTTATATCTTTCATCCTACTGTTAACCGATATGAAATCGTTGGCGTTGTTACATGCAAATCACACCTTCGACAGGAGTAGCACGTACACTGATTACAAAAATATGCATAAAAATAGCTGAATTTGGATGTAGTGATGTCATGCTTTACACACTTGATCATAAAGAAAACGAAGCAGCGCTTGTATTTTATGAACGAATGAATTTTCAAAAAGAAGGTGTCGATATGAATTATTATACCTCGGGGTTTCATAGACTTTCACTTGTTAAAACATTATAAGGGAACTTCAAAAAACTAATTGTAGTGGAAGCATAAAAGTGTACTTCAGTTTAAGTTGCATGTACTTGCAAAGAAAGATGATCAAAAAGCTGTCTTGCATGTTATACTCTATTGGAATTTGAGGAATGATAAACAGGATGTTGAGAGATTAGATGATCAGAGGAGTGATTGATCCATGTTTAGCAAAGTCGGCCAGATTATGTTGTATGTCAACAATCAGGATGAATCACTGGCATTTTGGACGGAAGTTGCGGGGTTCCACATTGTGGATGAAGTAAACCTTGACGAGGGTATGAGATGGATTGAGATTGCGCCTACCCCAAATTCGCAGACAAGCATTATACTCCATGACAAAGAGTTCGTTGAACGGATGTCGGCGGGTGTAAATCTGGGCACACCTTCGTTAATGTTCTTCACCGAAAATCTGGATCAGTTATATGCCGACTTGGCTGGTAAACATGTAACGGTTGGAGAGATTGTCGAGATGCCAACGGGGCGTGTCTTCAACTTTGCTGATAACGAAGGAAATTACTTTGCAGTTTTGGAACGGGCGAAGTAAGTTACAACTTAAAACAGTACCATTGCAAGCGGTCGACATTCATGTCGGTCGTTTTTTTGTTGGGAAAAAGCTTATGTTTTGGAGTAGAAAAACGCAAGAAAAATAGAGAACTACTGGGTAAAAATGTTATAATAGAGTGTGGCTGATTTAACGAAAATGCCGAGGAATGAATAGTCGAAAATGAAGGTTTGAATGGAGCAGTTAAGGAGGAATGTGGTTGTGGAAAAGACGATTAAAAGTGTACAGGATCTATATGATATGCTCGATGCGGATTTCAGATCTGCCAAGCAGTTTTGGGAACCTTTCTATGAGGATCGGAACAGACCAATCCCCTTTTTCCCAAACAAACCGGATGAGAATCTGGTAGCGCATGTGAACGAAGGTGTGCTGAGCGGCGGTAAGGCACTGGAACTGGGGTGTGGCCCGGGCAGAAATGCGTTGTATTTAACCCGCCAAGGATATCAGGTAGATGCTTATGATCTTTCGGAGACAGCTATTGCTTGGGCTAAAGAGAGGGCGGCAGAGGAGCAACTGGACGTGCATTTTGAATGTCGATCTGTGTTCGAATTGTCCCCAGAGCAAGAATATGATCTTGTCTACGACTCGGGTTGTCTGCACCATCTGTTGCCACATCAGCGCATTCCCTACATAGAGATGATCCACAATGCACTCCGGCCTGGAGGATACTTTGGAATGACTTGTTTTGCTCCTGGTTTTGGCGATATTGGTGGGCCTGAGATCGTTATGAATGATTGGCAGGTGTATCAAGAGAAGTCGATGCGCGGTGGTCTTGCGTTCACGGAGGAGAAGCTTCGCTACATGCTGGAAGATGGCTTTGAATGTGTGGAGTTCCGTGCAATGAAGTCGCTGGAGCAACATGAACCGTATTTTGGTGTACCTTTTCTCTGGGTCACGTTGTGGAGAAAGAAAAACTCGTAAGAATAGTGAAATAAACATGCATTGAAAATAGAGGAGGAGTGGTATCAGAATGGGAACAGAAACAGGAAAAAGACACTTTATCATTACAGGCACATCCAAAGGGATCGGTTTACAACTTGCAGAGTTATTATTGGCTAAGGGGGATTACGTTTACGGTATTTCACGCGGGGGTTCGGATCTGTTGGAATCAAGCGAGGAATGGAGCGGGCGTTACCGCCATGTTCAGTATGATCTTGCCGACCTGAATGGGATCGATGATTTGATTACACACATATTGGACCAAATACCTTCTCAGGAAGCTGAATTCATTGGACTCATTAATAATGCAGCGATGCTGGAGCCTCTAAAACCTATCAATCAATGCAGTGCGGCAGAGATAAGTCAGAGTCTTAACATCAGCCTCGCAGCACCAATGATATTAAGTTCCTCTTTTATTCAACAAACAAATCATCTGTCCGCCAGACGTAAAATTGTCAATCTCTCATCGGGTTCGGGAAGTTATCCCGCGCCTTCAATGGCAGTGTACTGTACATCCAAGGCAGGTATGAACATGTTCACCCAATGCGTATCTTTGGAGCAAACGGGCCAACAGAACCCTGTTGAGATTATTGCTTTTGATCCGGGGATGGTCGATACGGAATTGCAGGCTGTTGCACGAGGCAAAAGTGCAGAGGAGTTCGCTCTTGCAGGTATGTTCAATCAAGTATATGAAGCAGGACAATTAAGATCGCCACGAGACGTAGCGATGCAGTTGATCGAGCGGATGGACGAAAATAGTGATTCAAGCCATGTTATACACACTGTTGAGAGCTAATATGATATACGATACTTCTTTCAGCTCGTTTTCTTACGAAGTATGGATACCTTTTGATATAAGCCCAACTTCCCTGTACACTGGAATCAGCGATCGGAAGAACGATACGTTACGGTAAAGGTGATCCTTCAACAACGGAGTCTAATTACCTTATTCAACCTTAGAAGATCAGAAACGTGGTGAAGTCTCTTGTTTAAAATTATGCTCATTGAAGACGACGAGTCGTTATTCAGTGAAATCAAGGAACGTTTGTCTCAATGGTCGTATGATGTGTATGGTGTGCAGGATTTTGGAAAGGTATTGCAGGAGTACAGCGTAATTCAGCCGCAACTGGTCATTATAGATATTCAGTTACCCCAATATGACGGGTTCCATTGGTGCCGGATCATTCGTTCGCACTCCAATGTGCCGATTATCTTTTTGTCCTCAAGGGATCATCCTGCGGATATGGTTATGTCCATGCATTTGGGTGCAGACGATTTTATCCAGAAGCCTTTTCATTTCGATGTATTGATTGCCAAGATCCAAGCGACTTTGCGGAGGGTGTATAACTATAATACAGAGCATATTGAACTTCGAACCTGGCGTGGTGCTACTATTGAATATGTGAAAAATACGTTGACCTGCGGGGATGAATCTGTCCTGTTGACCAAAAATGAAATGTTCATTCTTAAAGTGCTGGTCGAGCATAAAAATCAGATTGTTACCCGTGAGGATCTCATCCGGAGCTTGTGGGATCATGAGCATTTCGTGAGTGACAATACGCTAACAGTTAACGTTAATCGGTTACGTAAGAAACTTGAACCCATCGGCTTGGAGCGGTACATTGAAACCAAAGTAGGTCAGGGGTACATGGCAACGGAAGAGGCAGAAGCATGATCGGAAAGTACATACGAGAAAGGGCTAGTTGGTTATGGCTACTGGTAAGCATGCAACTTATTATTTTATTGGTGGCCTACCTGGACTCGTCCATTCCATTCCAATCTGTGGTGTATATCGTAGGACTGAATGTAGTGGTATGCCTTGTTTTTATCTGGGCGAGATACCTGAAAGAGACCCGTTTCTATAAAAAGTTGAGCATCTGGGATCATACCTATGATCTAAGAGAACTCGATATCGCCGAAAGTCCATTTGAGCAGATTGTACATGAGGCCGTCAGTTCCCAGACACAGCGGTATCGTAAGGAGTCGTCACATCATTTTATCGCTCTGGAACAGGAGAAGGACGAGATGTTGTCCTGGATTCATGAGGTGAAGACCCCACTGACAGCGTTGCAACTGATGATCGAGCGCTTGCCAGATGACAAGTTACAGAGCCAAATGACATATGAATGGTTACGAATTCATCAGTTGCTGGATCAGCAGCTTCATCAGAAGCGTATTCCGTTTATGCATAATGATCTGTTCATCGAAGAGACGGAACTTGAACCGGTATTGAATAGCGAGATACGAGCGTTGAAATCGTGGTGCATTTCCAAAGGCATTGGCTTTGATGTGTCTTTAATGGTATCGCGGGTGCTCACAGACAGCAAATGGTTAGGCTTCATCCTCCGGCAGTTGTTGAGTAATGCGGTGAAATATAGCGATTCATCGGACATCCTCATTGAGAGTCGGGAACAGGATGGACACATCATACTCATGATTCAGGATCACGGGCGAGGGATTGAGACTCAAGATCTACCGCGTCTATTTGATAAAGGTTTTACGTCCACCCGAGGCAGAATGGATGGGGCGGCTACCGGGATGGGACTATATTTGGTTCGTCAGGTGGTCCAGACGCTTCATATGAACATTCATGTAGAATCTTCTCTTGGCGAGGGCACAACCGTCACACTTACTTTTCCGCGAAAAAACGACATGGTGCATCTTGCAGGCGTGTGACAACAATGTCACATGCTTTTTGGTTTTGTTCGGTGAATCACACGATAACACTGCACATCCCGATTATGATATAGACACGAGCATTTTGCAGAAGATCTAAGAGGAGTGAGTGGGATATGTGGATACTGGAAGCCAAAAAAATTCATAAAGTCTATGGTAATAAATTAAATAAACAGGAAGTGCTGAAGGGAATAGATCTTGGGGTAAGCAAGGGAGAGTTTGTTGGTATTATGGGGCCTTCGGGTTCGGGTAAAACAACGCTGCTTAATGTACTTTCCTCCATTGATCGGGTGAGCCAGGGCACGATAGATATTGAGGGCAAGGAATTCACTGGAATGAAGGAGAAACAGCTGGCTGAATTTCGCAAACATCATCTGGGCTTTATTTTTCAGGAATACAATCTGCTGGATACCCTTACGGTAAAGGAAAATGTATTATTACCGCTCTCGATTACGAGCATTCCAAAGCAGGAGGCACACCACAAGTTTGAACAGATCGCACGTGAACTGGGAATCTACGAGTTGAAAGACAAGTATCCATCTGAGATTTCAGGGGGTCAGAAGCAGCGGACTTCGGCAGCACGAGCATTTGTTCACGAGCCGAGTATCATTTTTGCGGATGAGCCGACAGGAGCGCTGGATTCCAAGTCCGCTTCGGATCTGCTCGGCAAGTTAAGTGATATGAACAGCGCCCGCAAGGCGACTATTATTATGGTTACCCATGATCCGGTTGCCGCAAGTTATTGCAGCAGAGTGATCTTTATTCGAGATGGTCAGATCTACACCCAGTTGAATAAAGGAGACGAGTCACGGCAATCGTTCTTCAACGATATTATCAAAACCCAGGGCGTATTGGGTGGTGTGCAGCAATGAGCTTGAATTATATTATCTTCCGCAATCTCAGAAAAAATCTGAAGAATTATTATCTCTATGTATTTGCGCTTGTGTTCAGTGTGGCATTGTATTTTTCCTTTGTGACGTTACAGTATGATCCTTCCATGGATGAGGTAGCTGCTTCAACAAAAGGTGCGGCGGCTATAGGCGCATCTTCGGTACTGTTAATCGTTATTGTTGGCATTTTTTTGCTCTATGCCAATACGATCTTTATCAAGCGGCGTAGCAAAGAGATTGGATTATTTCAATTGATCGGACTGACGAAAGGCAGAATTTTTGGCATTTTGAGTGCGGAGAATAGTATTCTTTATTTTGGCTCCATGGCTATTGGTGTGTTAATTGGGTTTCTTGCGTCTAAGCTGGTATTGATGATATTGTTCAAAATTCTCGGTGTGGATGCGATTACGAAACTGTATTTCTCTCCGATGGCACTGATGCAAACGGTGATTGTTTTTACGATTATGTATCTGCTCATCATGCTGATGAACTACACTTTTATCAAGAGACAGAGCATTCTCTCACTCTTTCGGGTGTCGGCCACTTCGGAGCAGCAGGTGCAGAAGATGTCTGTCGGACAGATGATTGTTGGCGTCTTGGGCATTGCTCTGATTGTGTATGGATACTTCATGTCTGCACGGCTGTTCAGCGGTGAAGCAATGGATATGCAGCAGTTGATGTATACGATGATCCTGATTCTCTTCTCGGTCATACTGGGAACATACCTGTTCTATAAGGGTTCGGTAAGTTTTATCTTTAATCTGATTCGCAAAAGTAAAAACGGCTACCTTACCATTCATGAGGTGTTGTCTTTATCTTCAATCATGTTCCGCATGAAGTCCAATGCATTGCTGCTTACAATTATTACGACCGTATCGGCGCTTGCTATTGGCATGCTGTCACTCAGTTACATTTCGTATTATTCCGCAGAGGCTCAGGCGAAAGAAAGCTTGCCGGAGGATTTCTCTTTTGCTCAGGTTGATGTGAAAAATCGCTTTGTAACGGATTTGGAACACAAACAGATTCCATATGAAGAGAAGCATAGACAGCCCATTTATATTGAAATTGATGCTCATAAAGTGCTGGATGAGTCCATGACGGAAAAGTACCTGTTCAGTAGTGTGTTGAGTGACAAGATGGTAGATAACATTGATCTGCAACCAGGCGAAGTGGTCTTTATGGGATATGGAAATGTCATTCAGCAGTTGATTTCCATTCAGGAGACAGGTCCAATTGTCTTGCATGGATTGAAGCGAACGCTAGACCAACAACTGATCGGAACCACCCAAAAGGGGGTTCTTCCTGGATACTATTCTGGGGGCACGCCTGTAGCGGTAGTAGATGAAACGGTATACCAGCAGTTGCGGCAGGATCTCGATCCCGAGCTGCAAAAATCCGAGTGGGCGGATTACTATGGTGTACGTATTCTGAATGAGGGGCAGGCTGAAGAGGCATATGCCGTATATAAGGAGCTACAGTTGGAAGCACCGAGCTTCTCCCAGATTGAGTTCAGAAATAACCAACGTAATAATATGGGCTTAATTATGTTCATTGTTGGTTTCCTTGGTTTGACGTTCTTGATTACATCGGGATGTATCCTGTACTTTAAACAAATGAACGAGAGTGAAGAGGAGAAGGGGAATTATACCATTCTGCGAAAACTCGGATTTACACAGAGCAATCTGTTGAGGGGAATTCAGATCAAGCAGTTGTTTAACTTTGGTATTCCGCTTGTGGTGGGATTGAGTCATAGTTACTTTGCCGTGAAATCAGGTTGGTTTTTCTTTGGTACGGAGCTGGCGACACCTACGGTGATTGTCATGATAGTTTATACATTGTTATATTCGATCTTTGGTCTGTTGTCTGTGTGGTACTATAAACGGGTGATTAAGGAAGCTTTGTAGAATTGGGATCACGAGTATGCTGATTTAGCAAAAATAGGTTGAGTAAAGGGCAGCTGTAATGATTACAGACTGCTCTTTTTTCTTTTTCTAAGTATAATGCCTCATGAAAAAAAAGGATGATTATGGAATTGAGTCGAAATGATGATAGAGTCCATGCTTCTGATTCATGTATAACGGTGAAACGAGGGGAGTGGAGTAGCGTGCCTGGAGTTCTATATGCCTCGAAGAAAGAGTTAAGTGAGACGATTCGACGCACCTATGAATTGTTTGAGGGTGAGTTCAATGACATCCATAACAGCGACAAAGATAAGTGGGTTGAAGGTGTGGACAAGACGCCTGCCCAGATGATCGCCTACCAGTTAGGATGGATGAACCTGGTGATGGAGTGGGAGAGAAATGAACAGTTGGGACATGAATGTCATATGCCTGCACCAGGGTATAAATGGAACCAACTAGGGCCGTTAAATGAATCATTTTACGTAAAATATTCAGATTATACGCTGGAGGAGCTGCGCTCTTTGTTTCGGGAGACAGAAAAACAATGGCAGAACTGGATTGACTCCCTTAGTGAAGAGGACTTATTTGTACAAGGGATGAGACAGTGGACGGGAACAAAGCCCAGGTGGGCTATGGTGAAATGGATCCAGATTAATTCGGTAGCTCCTTTTAAATCCTTTCGTACCCGAATACGTAAATGGAAAAAAGGTCACTTAGCCAACATGGATGAGGGGAGAATGGGTGTCTAATGAATCTGGCAAATAAAATCACGTTGGCTAGAATCGCGTTGATTCCATTGTTTATGATCTGTTTTCTCAATCAGCAAAGCGTGATGATTGCACTAATTATATTTGCAGTAGCGGCAGGTACGGATAAATTGGATGGATATGTGGCGAGGAAATATAACCAAATCACGAATCTGGGAAAGTTGCTTGATCCACTGGCGGATAAACTGTTGATTGCGGTAGCGCTGATCATGATGGTTCAGGAGAATTTGATCAGTTCATGGATTGCTGTAATCATTATAGGACGTGAAATCGTCATTACTGCATTACTATGGGTTGCAACAGGCGTTACTCTCTTATCCGGAATGAATTACATTATCGTAAATTATAAACTGTTGAGATAAAAGGAGTGATTAGGAGATGTCCCAAATAAATATTAATCCAAGTACTTCAGAGGATTCAGAGTATGTTCGCCAGCAACTTATCGCATTTAATGCTACACATGTGAGCGAGGAATTAAGGCATCGGTACGAAGAACTGAATTTCAATATCAAAAATGAGACCGGCGAGATTGTTGCAGGTGTGCTTAGTACACTTTGCTGGAACTGGCTGGAGGTTGATATTCTTTGGGTAGATTCTGAACAACGGGATCGGGGATATGGTTCCCAGTTGTTGCTTGAAGTTGAGCGAATTGCGCGAGAGAAATCTTGCGATTTTGTCATGTTGAACACCTTCTCCTATCAAGCACCGGAATTTTACAAGAAACATGGCTATCAATTGATCACAACGATCGAGAATGCACCGACTGGACACAGTCATTATTATTTTAAAAAGGACCTCACTTAAGACAGACAAAGCATGCGAAATAGGAAAAATCAGGAGGGTTATGATGGTTACCATTAAAGGAATCGAACTTGAAGATTTACCGGCACTAAGCCAGCTATACCATGAGTTGATGGGAATGCCTACCAATGAACAGCAGATGAAAAAGATGTTTCATTACATACAGCAGAATGGCCATTATCATGTGCTTGGGGCATTTTACAATGGCAGGCTGGTCGGGTCCGTTATGGGGATTGAGTGTATGGATCTGGTAGGGCCATGCAAACCGTTCATGGTTGTGGAGAATGTGATTGTATCGGATCAGGTACGCAGGCAGGGCATTGGGCAGAGGTTAATGCTCCAGATTGAGCGGATTGCAAAAGATATGGGTTGTGGTTACATGATTCTGGTGTCTGGCGATCAGCGTAAGGAAGCACATATATTTTATGAGAAGTTAGGTTTCAAGGATGAGAAGGTTCAGGGTTATCGGAAGCATCTTTAACAGGCACTTCAAGTGAAAATTTCTTACACAAGTGGAAGGATTACTTAAGGAACACGGCGAATAAGGCATAGTCTTAACAAAAGTAACAAATAAGAGGGAGGCACTTTCGTGTTCAAAAAATGGGCTAATGTTTGCATGGTTCTGAGCCTGGTATTCGCCGTATGTTCCCCAACCTCCTATGCTGCCGCCAAAACGGTTAAGGTAACCGTTACGCTGGTGAGCGCAGAACTTGTCGAGAATAACTCTGTCGGTAATGAGTGGGCCATCGGAGCAAGTGTGAACGGCAAAGATCTGGAAGAGGGTTCGTCAGTCACTTTAAACCTGAAATCCACGGGTACATTGAAACTGGAGGCCATCGCCGAAGAACAGGACAAAATTCCAGATTACGGGGATAAAAGCGCCAACGTCAAACTATCTTCGTTCTCCAAATCAACCAACAAGACACTTTCCGTGGTGGTGACCGAGAACAGAGGTCGATATTCTGGTAACACAGCAACTTGGGCGTTCAAGTTTAAGATTAGCAAGAAGTGAATAGGAACCAACCGTGAGAAAAGGGAGCTGAGCTCTCTTTTTTTATGCGTAAATAATTTGTGATCTAAAGTAAGGCGACGTTTCGAGCCACGCTAATCTTTGTTAAACTAATGAGAACAACAGTATAGAAATAAAAGATGTATTTTCAAAAAAAAGTACATAGGAGGTTAACACAATTATGCGTATCGTAGATAACATTAAAGTCTGGGGGGAGCCGCTGGAGAACGCCGTAAGTCAGGCGGTGACTTGCTCGCAATATGGAGATGTATTGGGTGTGGCTCTGATGGCCGACCATCACAAAGGTTACTCACAGCCCATCGGTGGTGTTGTTGCTTATCGGAATATGATCAGTCCGTCAGGTGTCGGATATGATATTGCCTGTGGCAACAAGGCTGTGCGTACAAATCTGATGTGGGAAGATATTCGGGATCAGATTGTAACGATCATGGATGACATCAATTCGACCATTTCTTTCGGCGTGGGTCGTAACAATCCAACACCCGTGGATCATGAGCTGTTCGACGACGCGAGCTGGAATCTGTTTGATACCATTGAACCGGGATTACAACATAAGCTGAAGACACTTGCACGCAACCAACTCGGAACCGTAGGCAGTGGCAATCATTTTGTGGATATTTTTGTAGAAGAGGCAACGGGGAAGGTGTGGATCGCGAATCATTTTGGCAGCCGCGGGTTCGGTCACAAAGTGGCGAGTGGGTTCCTTAACCTTGCCGCAGGGCGTCAGTTCAGTGGCAAAGCGCCGGGCGAATCGATGGATCAACCGCCTACGTTGTTTGACCTGAACAGCGAAATGGGTGATATGTATTGGGATGGAATGACTTTGGCGGGCAGATACGCCTATGCAGGGCGTGATTATGTCATTGAACAGGTACTCGGAATTCTCGGGGCAAGTGCTGAATATACCGTTCATAACCATCACAACTTTGCCTGGAAGGAACAACACATGGGTGAAGAGGTAGTTGTGGTCCGCAAAGGTGCAACGCCACTGGCACCCGGGCAACTCGGTTTTGTTGGAGGCAGTATGGGTGATATCTCGGTAATTGTGGAGGGGATCCACAGCGAGGAGAATACCGAGTCATTCCGCAGCACCGTACATGGGGCAGGGCGCACGATGAGCCGAACCCAGGCGGCTGGCAAAATGAATTATAAGCTGCGCACACGTATGGGTGGCGAGATTAGCGAAGCACAGATGCATGAGGCGATTCGTGCCTATGGCGTGGAGCTGCGGGGAGCGGGCACAGACGAAAGTCCGTTTGTGTACAAGAAACTGCAAGACGTGCTGGACGCACATGCAAATACGCTGAAGATCAACCATGTGCTGCGTCCCGTTGGTGTCGCCATGGCCGGAGGTAATGAATTCGATCCGTATAAGGATTAGTCATATATGTTCAACTGAACATTTACACGATAAGGGAGAGGGCAGAAATAACTTGAAGAAGCGGAGCGTTCGCCTAAAAGCTTTCTAAAAGAAAGCTACATCGGAAGCATACGCTATCACCGGATTTCCCCTTTCCAAAAAAAGGAATAAAAAAATCTGGGGATAACAGCGATCGGAAAGTTATTCTGCCATCGGAGTGCCAGTGTAAATATTCATTAGTTGAACTATATATAGAGAGGGTGAACTTCATGAGGAATTGTGCGATATATAGCTCTCAGTTTGACCTGGATCAGCTGTTTGAATTGATTCAATCCATTTATCCTGAGGGTACGATTGAACGCCGGGAAGACAAGACCCATATTCAAGTGACTCAGAAAAAATGGCTCAGTAAGAAAACCAAAGGCTTTAATATCATGACCAGCCAGACACATCCTGAGGAATTTAAGACAATGATTCAGGGGATGCTTGGATTTTTGAGTCAGATTAAAGGGCGCAATGCTTCGCTACAGGAAAAGGTATTGATCAAATGTTCCACATTGAACATGGTGGTTGGTATTGAGACGGAAGAGGACATCTCGGAAGAATTCTTCGGCGAATTGTTGCGGTTGGCTGATGCGCTGGATGCTGTCATCTTCTGGGGAGGTGGATCTCTGCTGAACGCACAAGGTCAGCTATTGCTGGATGTGAATGGAGAATCTGAGGTAGAGGATTACACGGTGACAGCGCACCCCAGTTTCCTTGACGGTGACAGCCCCCAGTCGGAGTCTGGCATTCAACGTAAAGCGCGTTCAGAGCAACTGTTGACTGAACAAGGCATTCCGTATAATGCGCACTTGCCCGCAAGGGCCGGAGATGAGCACACCACGATTCGGAGTGAAGAGGAAGTTGCGCGCCGTGCGGTTGCCCTATGTCTTGCCGCGCTTAAGGGTGAGTGTCTGGGAGCCGGCGAAAGTGCGGATGATACCGCAGCACTGGTTCAGGAAGTGATCGACAAGTATGAGGCTGAATCCTTTTTCTCACCCTCAGAGAAGAGGTTTATCGACCAGCACGGAGCAGAGCAGCAGGAGATTATTTCCTTCTCTTGGGGATATGAAGCGTACCACGTAATGTTGTGGGCGCTTGGTTATGTGAAGGAACTAGGTGCACCAACGGAGTTATGTAACGTAGGGAAGGATGTCGGTTATTTGCAGCAGAAGGATAGTTTTACCGACTTTCTCTCCGATGCATCTCTGCGTAACAAAAGCGAGATTCTGGATGAAGCAGATCTGATCTACCGTTATAACTGGGTGTGCGTGGATAGTCGGGTGAATGACAAAACACCTCCCGCTGGCCTGAATGGTGGAGTGGCTTATGAACGTCACCGTGCATTGAACTGGCTGATCTGTTATCTGGATCTGGCGTGGGATGATGTGCGTACAGATACGTAGAACGGGATGATGTGACGGCCTATTGTAAATAAACAATAAACATTACACAACATACAACAATGCAAATACCCCTTTAGCCGCACAAATACGGTTAAAGGGTATTTGATATTCTGCCATATTACCCACTATGTCTGCCAAACTGTTCACGAATAATGACATCAGCAAGAATCAACTTTTTCTCGACATTGCTCTCTGGATTCGCAATGCGCCATAACATCTGATCCACTGCACGCGCACCGAGTAACTCCTTGTTCACATTAACTGTGGCAAGTAATGGGATATTGTCGTATAGATTATCAAATCCCGTGACAACACACTGATCGGGTACACGAATACCCATACTCTCAAGGGCTTCTATGGTGTATAGCCCATAGAAATCATTCGCACATACAAACACTTCAGGCAGGTTATCCTCACTGATCACCGAAGTGAACGTCTGGCGGAACTCATCCAATGCCTGATTACTCAGCTCGGGAATCTGATGTATTTCCATCCCATGACCCATAAGCACAGAAGTGTATGCAATCCAGCGTTCATAGAAGCTATGAGCATCCCCGATATTGCCAACGAACTGGAATGTTTTGAAACCCTTGCGGAGCAAATAGAGCATGATCTCCCGCATGGATGCGAAGTTATCGGTGAATATGCTGTCACTGTGAAAAACAGGGTCCAGATGATCCACCATTACAACCGGAATACTAAGACGCTTGATTTCAAGCAGAATCGGGGTCGAGATAGAGCCAACGGTAATGATCCCTCGAATGGCATCCGGGTTGAGTAGGGTAAATAGCTGATCTGCTGAGGGTTCCGTTAAGGTCAGAATATTAATCCCTTTTTGGTTCAGCTTGGAAGAGATCCCGTTAAAGACGGGTCCCCAGTATACGGAGTCTTGATTTTGGTACCGAACATTGGGGAACAAAATCAAGATCGTTCCGCTTGAACGTGTGTTCTTTGGTTCCTGAAGTTCATGGCTGTTATACAGTTCACCAGACAACATGCTGTTATCTTTGAAATATCCAAGTTTGCCAGCAGCCTTGAGAATGACATCCCTCGTTTGATCGCTAACTCCCGATTTTCCAGACAAAGCTCGTGACACCGCGAATTTCGACAAACCCGTAAAATGTGCAATCTCCTGAATTGTTACCTTTGTCTTCATCATACCATCCTTACACTCGTAGTTCTGCCGTATTCCTTATTTGGAGCGATATCCAACTGTTCCTAGTATAACATGATGTATTTCTCTTAATCTAATAACGGACAGAGAATTCAAAATGTTAGTGATGCACAGTATTTTAGGATGAACATTCAACGTGAAGGTAAGCATATTTTCAGATAGTATGACGAAATTTGTCTGCTTAATTATTATTTTGTTATCTTATAAAAATAACAAAATAAACAAAGTTAGAATCATGGTTTAATATGTTTGTACTTAGAGTCCAGGATATTGAATAAGCTGTGATACAGGTATATTACAGCTTATTCAGCATTTTATCAGAGAAATTAGAAAATGTTAACAACAAAAATGTTGACGCTTACATTTTGCTGTGTTAAATTTTGTTTGTCAAAAGCAAACAAAGAAATAACAAATGGTGGTGGTTGTTTATTTTCGATTGGTTGATGAATGGGGTTAATGATTTAGGGTGAACCATGATTGGTATACACATTCGGGGAGGTTGTTAAAATCATGATGAGAAGATGGAATGTTCTACCTCTGATGTTATTGGCTGTGATGCTTTTTGTATCCGCTTGCAGTGGTGGGGGGACAGCGCAGACGGGGACCGAAGCAGAGGGAACAACGAACTCAGGTAACAGCACCGAGGTCGCTGAGACAGAGAAAGAGGGCGAAGCGGAAGAAGCTGTGGTTAATGTGCCTGATCTGGGTGGGCGTGTCATCAAGGTCGCGGCCTGGTGGGACTTGAAACCGGCGGGAGAGACGGCCTCCGATAAGGCCAGACTTGATAAAATTGCAGAGGTCGAGAAGAAATACAACGTGAAACTGGAGTTTGTTAACGTACCTTTTGAAGAATACATGAACAAATTCACAACGTCTGCACTGGCTGGCGAACCGTTCGCCGACATCGTTCAGATGGAGTACAAATCCGCACTACCCGCCATCCTCAAAGGGCAACTATTGCCCATCTCCGAATTCACTACACCTGAGAATAACATCAACCAAGAGGCTAACCTGATTGCAAAATTTCCTGCCATTGCAGGCAACGAATATGCCTTCGAATCTCCAACCAGCATTGGTCTGGGACTTCACTATAACCGTGACTTGTTCAAAAAATTATCTTTGCCTGATCCTCAAGAACTGTATAACCAAGGCAAATGGGATTGGGACAAATTCATGGAACTTGCCAAACAGGCAACCAAAGATACCAATAACGACGGCAAAACTGACGTATACGGATTTTCTGGCTGGGCGCTTGATGTCGTTCGTCATTTTACCGCAGCCAATGGTGGAACGATCGTGGATGATACCAATAGCAAAGAAGGATTGTCCGATCCGAAAACGATTGAAGCTGCCGAATTCGTCAAACGCCTGTATAACGTGGAAAATGTCGTGAAGGTCAAAACCGGCGACAAAACCAATTGGGAGGAAAGCAATACGTTCAAAGATGGAGATGTAGCTCTGTTCACCGCTGCTGAATGGCAGCTGGGCGATCTCACCTTTGCTGTTGGTGTTGTGCCGATTCCGAACGGGCCACAGGGTAGCAAAGAGGTAACGTATGCAAACAACGCGGCATCAGCGAAGTTCATTCCAAAAGGTGTGGAGGATCCAAAGATCGTTTACCAAATCTATGAAGAGACCTTCGACATCCCGCAGATTGAAGAGTATCCAGGTCAAGATTATCTGGAGAGTCGTTATACCGACGAGAAGGATATTGCGATCATTCGCGAGCACATCGCCGGAACGGGCCGCATCTTGCTGGATGATGCCTACACGGGATACCCTTTCGGGGATTATGTGAACGATATCATCAAAAACAATGCTTCCGTGACAGCAACAGCCGAGAAATACAAGGCACAGGCACAAGCTGCAATTGATAAACTCGGCAAACAATAACAACACTTATCACCAGCAAACGATTCAGGCAGGGGGGCTCGTGTCGGCAATGTTGCACGGAGCCCCTTTTCCTGAACCACCAAATCGGCATTGCTGGCATCAGCCTTGATGAGGAGGACTCGTAGGATGGCTGGAATTCTACAACGTAAGACATGGATATTGTCCACAGTAATCATCGTGGCGGCAGCCTGCATCATTCTATATATAACTTCCGGCGCTGATGGAAAGAGTGCAAACATTCCACCTGGCAGTCTGCCTGCCATTGAAGTGGATGCAGTCTTGCAGCAGACCCGGCAGAAAAAGGGATACGAACAGTATCGATCCGGAACGGATCAGGCTACACAGCCGAATGTGGACATCACCCTTGAAGCAGGAGATTACATAAAAGCCGAAGGTGAAGACGTCCGCAAACTGACTAATTATGAAGGAATGGATGGTGTATCTCTCCATACCGGAGAGACCGGACAAGTCGATTGGACGATTAATGTGCCGGAGACCGGGCTGTATAACCTGTCCACGATCTATTTTCCCGTAGAAGGCAAGAGTTCGGCCATTGAGCGTGCATTGTACATTGATGGTGAACTTCCTTTTGCGGAAGCCGCCTATTTGCAGTTTGACCGGGTATGGGCGAATGAGAAAGATGTCGTTGAACAGGATAACCAAGGCAATGACCTTCGCCCGAGACAAGTGGAGCAACCACGCTGGCTGGAAGAAACGTTTCAGGACTCCGACGGGTACGAACAGACTCCATTCAAGTTTTATTTGGAAAAAGGGGAACACACGCTAACGCTAAAATCATCGCGTGAACCCATGGTGATTCGGTCCATTCGTCTTTTCAATGAGAAGACAGCTGTTCCTTACACAGAGACTGCAGGGGCACAACAATCGGACTCCTCTGGGCAGCCGAAGGGTGTACTGATTCGCATTGAAGGAGAAGCCGCGATTGCCAAATCTTCACCTACGTTATACCCGACCAGCGAAAGGTCAAGTTCTGCTGTATCTCCTTATAGCGCTTCCCAGGTACGCATCAATACGATTGGCGGCTTTAACTGGCGTCTGCCAGGACAATGGATTGAATGGGAAGTGGATGTGCCGGAAAGTGGACTGTATCATATCGGTTTTACCGCTCAGCAGAATTTTGTCAAAGGCATCTATTCTACACGCAAACTGACCATCGATGGTGAAGTTCCGTTTGCAGAGATGGCGAAAGCACCTTTCCGTTATCAAAGTGACTATCGTATTGACGTGATGGGCGGCAAGGAAGCATACAAGTTTCACATGGAAAAAGGAAAACATGTGCTGCGGCTGGAGAACAGCCTCGGGGATTTTGCGCCGCTTATCCGCAATGTGGAGGACAGTCTGTACAACTTGAACTCCATGTACCGACGTATTCTGATGATTACAGGCACCAAGCCTGATGAATTCCGTGATTACCGGGTGGAAAAACAGATTCCGAACCTGCTGGAAGTATTCAGCGGAGAAAGTAAACGTCTCAAGGACGTGGCCGCACAGCTTCGTCTTCTATCAGGACAGTCTAGCGATCAGGAAGCCTTGATTAAGACGATGGCGTTGCAACTGGACGAGATGATTGACAAGCCAGATACCATTCCAAGACGGCTTGCTGCTTATAAAACCAATACAGGCGGTCTCGGCACATGGGTGCAGCAGGCACGAGAGCAGCCCCTTGAAATCGATGCACTGTACGTCACTTCGATTGACCGCGATATTCCTGGAACAGATATGGGGCCACTTGCCAAGCTTGGTCATGAAGCGAAGATATTCTATCATTCGTTCTTCATTGATTATAACCAGATTGGTAATGTAGCTACATCTGAAGATCAGCGTACGGTAACCGTCTGGATTGGTAGCGGACGTGATCAGGCGAATACGATGAAAGCGATGATTGACAAGACCTTCACACCAGACAGTGGTATCAATGTCAATCTGAAGCTGGTGAATATGGGAACCTTGCTGCCAGCGACTTTGTCCGGTGAAGGACCGGATGTAGCGATGCAGATCGGCAATGATCTGCCGGTGAACTTTGCGATGCGGAACTCGGCTGTAGATCTGACGCAATTCAGTGATTATAGCACCGTGGAACAGGAGTTCAGGGAAAGTGCAATCGTGCCGTATGCCTATGATTCAGGCGTATATGCCCTGCCGGAAACGCAAACTTTTAACATGCTGTTTTATCGTAAAGACGTGCTCGAAGAACTCGGACTTGAAGTGCCTCAGAACTGGGAAGATGTCGAAGCTCTGCTCGCGATTCTGAGCAAGAATCATATGGAATTTGGTATGCCGATTGTGACCCAAGCGAATATGCAGGGTGTCAATATTCCGCCGAACTCTCAGTATGCCACGATGCTGCTTCAGAACGGCGGCGCCTTCTATCGTAACGATGACAAGGAGTCGGATCTGGATTCAAGGATCGGAATTGAGACGTTCAAGCAGTGGACGGAGTTCTATACCGATTACAAGTTAGAGCGGGAATATGATTTTGCCAACCGTTTCCGGACAGGACAGATGCCTATCGGACTAACGGATTACACCATGTACAACCAATTGTCCGTATTTGCACCGGAGATTCGCGGACTATGGGGATTCGTTCCTGTCCCGGGAACCGTTCAAGCAGATGGTACCTTGAATCGGGACGTACCGGGTGGAGGCAGCGCAGTCATGATGCTGGAGGGTGCCAAGGATCAGGATGCGGCGTGGGAGTTCATGAAGTGGTGGACCAGTACACCGATTCAAGCTGAATTCGGGCGGGAGATGGAAGGGCTGATGGGTGCCGCTGCCCGGTATCCAACGGCCAACATCAAGGCGCTGGATTCCCTGCCGTGGCCTGCGGAGGATTACGCCAATCTCAAGGCACAATTCGAAACGGTGAAGGGCATTCCTGAAGTACCCGGTGGTTATTTTACAGGCCGCCATCTGTTCAATGCATTTTACAAAACCGTTGTTGGCCAAGTGGAAGCCAGGGAATCCATCATGGATTATACCCAATATATTCAGGACGAGATTCGAGTCAAACGTAATGAATTTGGTCTTCCGTAAGCAGAGGGAGGGTTAATCGTGCCACAAATATCACTCCGAGACGGACAAAACAGTCCTCCTGAGAAAGCGTCAAGGATGGGCATGAAATCGTGGTGGAGCTGGAAGCTCCAGGAAATGAAGGCCAGCAAACATTCATATGTCCTGCTTGCACCTTATATGCTCCTGTTCCTCATGTTTACCGTGATTCCGGTTGTCATCTCGATCATACTCAGCTTCACCTACTTTAACATGCTGGAATTCCCGCGTTTTATTGGCTGGCAGAACTATACTCGCCTGTTTCTGGAGGATGATGTATTCCTGATTGCAATCAAGAATACGTTGCTGTTTGCCATCATTACCGGGCCGATCAGTTATATTGCTTGCTTTGTCTTCGCGTGGATCATTAATGAGTTAACACCGAAATGGAGAGCGTTCATGACGCTGATCTTCTACGCGCCCTCCATCTCGGGCAATGTGTATTTTATCTGGCTGATGATTTTCTCGGGAGATCGTTATGGTATTGCCAATGGGCTGTTGATCAAATGGGGTTTTCTGCTGGAGCCAATCCAATGGCTGAAGACGGAAGCCTACATTATGCCTATTCTCATTCTCGTGCAGCTATGGCTGAGTCTCGGAACCGGATTTCTTGCGTTTATCGCTGGTTTGCAGACGGTGGACCGGACATTGTACGAAGCGGGAGCGGTGGATGGGATCAAAAATCGCTGGCAGGAACTATGGTACATTACCCTGCCTTCGATGCGTCCACAGTTGATGTTCGGCGCAGTCATTCAGCTGACAACCTCGTTTGCCGTGGCCGATGTGTCGATCGCGCTGGCCGGGTTCCCAAGTGTGAACTATGCGGCAGAGACTGTGGTGACCCATTTGATCGACTTTGGTACTACGCGGTTTGAGATGGGATATGCATCGGCGATTGCCACCGTGCTGTTCATGATTATGGTGGGCACCAACTTGCTGGTCCAGAAACTGCTTCGAAGGGTGGGAGAATAGCTATGGCTGCAATTGCGACAGGCAAAAAGCGGGTGAATCGCTCGCTATCGGGAAGCCTCTCCCTGTTTGCCCTTCTGCTCGTTTTTGGTGCCTTCATGGTGCTGCCGTTGATCTATGCGATCAACAATGCATTTAAACCATTGGATGAGATTTTCACTTTTCCACCAACGCTGTTTGTCAAAAATCCCACGTTCAGCAACTTTACAGATCTGCTGAATCTGCTGAGTGACTCGTGGGTCCCGTTCTCACGTTATATATTCAACACGGTATTTATTACAGGTATCGGTATCGTAGGCCATGTACTGCTAGCTTCCGCAGCGGCGTACCCACTTGCCAAACACAAGTTTCCGGGCAAAGTATTCATGTTCCAAGTGGTCGTACTGTCACTGATGTTCACACCTGCGGTAACGGCAATTCCGAACTATATGATCATGTCATGGCTCGGATGGATCGACACCTACTGGGCCGTCATTATTCCGGCATTTGCCTATTCACTCGGGTTGTATCTGATGAAACAGTTCATGGAGCAGATCCCGGATGCGCTGCTGGAAGCAGCCAAGATTGATGGTGCCAGTGAATACCGGATCTTCTGGTCCATTGTCATGCCCAATGTGAAACCAGCTTGGCTGACATTGATCATACTGCTGTTCCAGATGTTATGGGGCAGTGATGGCAATGGGTACATCTACAGTGAACAGCTCAAGACCCTGCATTATGCAGCAGGTCAGATTATTCAGGGCGGAATATCCCGGGCAGGAGCGGGTGCTGCGGTAGCACTGATTTTGATGAGTGTGCCGATCACGCTATTTATTTTCTCTCAGAGCCGAATCATTGAGACGATGGCGAGCTCGGGCATGAAGGATTAAGGGGGAACGATATGGCACGCACAGTGAAAAGATGGCTTGTTCTCCTGGCGGCAGTATCTCTGCTGCTGGTGAATGCCGTGCCTGCGGCGGCCTCCCCGGCGCCGTATGAGAGTTATAACTACAACTACTGGAAAGAGGCTGTACCTTCACCAGATGCCTATCTGCCCGAGCGTACGATATCAGGCCGTGACCTCGGCATTAGTGAGTTCAAAGACCCCGGTGATGTGAGCGTTTCTCCCTCCGGGTTGATCTATATTTTGGATAGCGGCAACAGCCGAATTGTTATATTGGACCCAGACTTTAAGCTGTTGCACGTCATCGATGGATTCATGATGGAGGGTAGCAAGGAGACCTTTAACCTTCCAGGTGGATTGTTTGTAGATGAACAAGAACGCATATACGTTGCCGATACAGGCAACGGTCGTGTGGTTGTCCTGGATGGAGAGGGGACGCTGATTCAAACCATCACGAAGCCAGAATCAGATATCCTGTCGACCCAATTCCAGTTCCAGCCTTTGAAACTAACGGTGGACCACGTAGGCCGAGTGTACGTTGTGGCGCAGGGGGTCTACGAAGGGATTATGCAGTTTGACGAGAGTGGGAAATTTATCGGATACGTCGGTACGAACAAAGTGGAGCGGGACTACGGCGAATATATCTGGCGCATGTTATCCACCAAAGCCCAGCGTGCACAGATGGTCCTGTTTGTCCCGACGGAGTTCTCCAATGCGGATATCGACCACAAAGGATTTGTTTATGCAACGAATATTGATCCCGGCTCGAATGAACCGATCAAGCGGCTTAACCCGTCTGGTGAAGATGTACTGAAACGGTTTGGTTATTACGATGTCAAAGGCGATATCCGGTTCCGCAACAATCCGGGTCCATCCAAACTGATCGATGTGAAAGTGCTGGGCGACGGCATGTACAGTGTATTGGATGCGACACAGAACCGGGTGTTCACGTACGACGATGAAGGTCATCTGCTCTACATATACGGTGGCAAAGGAAATCAGGTGGGCACGCTCAAAACACCTGTCGCGATTGAACAATCAGGTGAGCATCACTTGGTTCTGGATCGGGGCAAGAACAACCTTGTTGTCTATGAGCCAACCCGTTTTGGTGCCCGTGTGAATGAAGCGGTGGCACTCCACTATCGGGGCGAGGACACGGAAGCCGTGAATATATGGCGAGAAGTGCTGAAGCTGAATGCCAACTATGACATCGCTTATATTGGTATCGGCAAGTCCTTATTAATGGAGAAGAAAAACGAGGAAGCGCTAGGTTACTTTGAACTTGGGATGGATCGCAAGAGTTATTCTGTGGCGTTCAAGAGGCATCGGCGGGAGATGATGAAGGAACATTTTGGTACATTCCTGACCGCTGTAATCGCGCTGATTGTCATTCTGATCCTGACCCGGGTAGCGGTTAAATGGAGACGGAGGAGGCAGGTTGATCGTGAAGCAGGATTTCATTAAGTTTCCGCTGCATCTCATTTTTCACCCCATTGATGCATTCTGGGACCTCAAGTCGGATAACCGGGGACGGCTGTTTGTTGCTTTTGCAGCATTGGCGCTTACCATTGTTATGATGGTTTTGCAAAAGCAGTACGCAGGATTTCTCGTTAATTACATCGATCCTCGTACGATTAATAGCATCATCGAAATCGCCACGGTTGCAGTACCTTTCTTTCTATGGTGCATGGCCAACTGGGCGGTAACAACTTTGATGGAAGGGGAAGGCAAGTTCAAGGAAATCGTTCTGGCGACAGGTTACTCGCTCATTCCGGTTATTCTGATCTATGCCCCAATGATCGTGATCAGCCGTTTTATGGTGCAGGAGGAGACTGCTTTTTATTATCTGTTCAATAGTATCGCGTTCTTCTGGTTTGTACTGCTTCTGTTCATTGGCATGATGACGGTGCACCAGTATACCGTGATTAGAACGATCATTACGATGGTGCTGACACTCATTGTGATGGGCATTATTGTATTCCTTGGCGCACTGGTCTTCAGCATGCTGCAACAGCTGTACGAATTCGGTTATAACATTTACCGCGAGTTGATTTTTCAGACCTAAAGGAGGCGGCATCCGTGAACAAAAGGCAACGATTATATACGGTGCTGGCTGGTGGTACAGCTGTAATCATGATTGCAGCCGGGCTGCTGTATATAAACAACAGGGGAGTTCCTGCCGTAGAAGCCGCGACTTATCTGGATACGACAACCAAAGCCATGCCCGTCACGGAGGACCCGTTACAGTTCCTTAGCGACTCCTCGCAGGGTGTGCCTGGTATGCAGCTGGTCGCCGAGGATCAGGGACTCGCCCTGTACTATAACGAGGAGACAACGGAAATTGCAGTACGTGACGGGAAAAGTGGAGAGATCTGGTACAGCAACCCGAAAGAACGGGCTGAGGACGGTCTTGCTTCCGCGTATGAAAAAGAAGTGCTGTCCTCCCAGTTGAATGTGTCTTTCCGGGATGCGATGGGCACACTGGAGAACTTTCCGAATTTCAGTTCCAGTATCAGCAACAAACAATTCACTGTGGGGCAGATCGATCAAGGGATACGGGTCAACTATACACTTGGTGATACATCACTTGGTATTGATGCACTACCGAAGTTGATCAGCAAACAGCGTCTGGAGGAGAAAGTGCTTTCCAAGCTGGATGCTACTGTGGCAAGGTACACATCTGCCCGATATTATCCAACCAAGAACAATCCGGATATTCTGGAGCGGCTGGATGGACAGATCTCGAAGCAACTTGTGCTGAACAAGATGCTGGGTGCCTTTGAGACGGCGGGGTACACGGCGGACGATCTGGCTTTTGACAATCAGGAGAATGGAGTCGAAGGCGGAGGAGTATCGGATAAGCCCAGCTTTGTCATTTCTGTGGAATATCGACTTGAGCAGGGGGCACTCGTTGTGACTGTACCTCTGAGCCAAATAGAAGAAAGAGGGCAATACCGCATTCGGAATATTGATATGCTCGCTTACTTCGGCGCTGCGGATACAAAGGGCGAGGGTTATATGCTCGTGCCTGACGGTTCCGGCAGCCTGATCCATCTGAACAACGGGAAAATCCAGGAAGAGCAGTATGTACAGCGCGTATACGGCACAGACCCAAATGATAATTCGCTCAGTCGTCCTCAGGTTAGTGAATCCGCGTATATGCCTGTGTTTGGTCTGAAGAACGGGGAAAATGCCTGGTTTGCAGTCATTGAAAAAGGGGATGGCATTGCCAGTATCTCCGCGGATATTGGAGGCAGACAGAATAGCTACAACCATGTACACGCGACCTTCTCCCTGCGCGGGGAGGATGAGCTGGAGATGTACACCTCGCAGAAAATGCAGGAGATTCAGCTGCTTAGCGAAGAGCCTTACCGTGGAGATATTCAGGTCCGCTATCATTTCCTTCATGGAGAAGATGCCAGTTACTCGGGTATGGCCCGTCTGTATCAGCAGCAGTTGATCGAGCAGGATGTACTGAAGCCGCTCCCAGAACAGACGGAGTTGCCGTTTTATGTGGATGTGCTTGGTGCAGTGGATAAAAAGGCTTCGTTCCTGAGTGTACCCTATCGGACCACTTTAGCCATGACCACGTACGAACAGGCCACAGAAATGGCAGCAAAGTTACAGCAGAATGGTGTTGAACGTGTACAAATGCGGTATCAAGGATGGTTTGGCGGTGGCATCAGTCATCATACGCCAACCCGGGTGAAGTTGGACAGTGAAGTGGGCAGTCGTTCCGAACTGCAGGCGTTGTCCACCAAGCTGGAGCAGTCGGGTGGAGCTCTGTTCCCGGATGTGGCTTTCCAGCACATTTATCACGATGATATGCGCTTTGCTCCTTCCTCGGATGCAGCGCGGTTTGTAACAAAGGAGACAGCAGAATTGTATCCGTACAATCCTGCACTTAATCGTATGGATCAGAGTAGGGACAGCTATTATTTGCTCTCAGCGGCCAAGCTTCCTTATGTAGTGAGTGAGTTTGCTGACAAATTCAATAAATTGGATCTCGGCGGATTATCCCTTCGTGATCTCGGGCAGGTCCTGACTTCCGATTATCGGGATAGTCGGGTGATTCATCGGGAGACGGCGAAGAACATTGTGAAGGAGCAGCTGGGCAAGCTGGAACAGTCCTATCCGAACCTGATGATATCTGCTGCAAATAGCTACGCTTGGGGAAGTGCGCAACATGTTGTAAATGTGCCCGCAGGATCGAGTCGGTTCAATATTACCGATGAAGAAGTTCCTTTTTATGGGATGGTCATTCATGGATACATGAACTATGCGGCATCTCCGATGAATACGTCGGGGGATCAGGATCTCCGCAAACAGTTGCTACGCAGTCTGGAACTCGGGGCAGCTCCGTATTTTCAATGGACCTATGAACCATCATCCAGGCTAAAGCTGACGAATTATGATTCGGCCTACGCAACGGAGTATGCATATTGGGTGGATGATGCCGTTGCCTTGTATAAGCAGGCCAATGAAGTGCTGGGAAATCTGGCGAATGAGCAGATTCTCAAGCATGAACGCATTCAGGATGGCGTTGTCCGGATCACCTATACTGGGGGTACATCCATCCTTGTGAATTACAATGCGGATGCAGTAACCGTGGATGGAACAACGGTTGGCGGGACGGACTATGTGGTGGGAGGAGTGAACCGATGAGAACCATTCGATTATCGCTGAAGTCACGGAGAGCGCTGCTTGGACTTGCATTCATTTCCCCGTGGCTGGTCGGTTTCGTCTTCCTCTTTGCCACACCACTCCTGCAATCGATTCGGTTCAGTCTGAGTAATCTATCCGTTGCTCCGGGCGGGTATGTTCTGGACTTCGTTGGATTTAAAAATTTCAAGGATGCGCTTCTGGTTGACGCTACATTCAACCGGATTCTGGTGGATTCAGTTGGAGCGATGGTACTGAACGTGCCGATGATTTTGTTCTTCAGTTTGTTCACGGCGACACTGCTTAACCAGAAGTTCAGAGGCAGAACAATGGCACGTGCAATCTTTTTCCTGCCGGTTATTCTGGCTTCCAGTGCAGTCGCAGCAGCTGAGTCTGCGGGATTAATCAATCTGATGGGGGATGCGAGTGCGGTGGATGCATCAGCCGATGGCGGTGCTTCGTTCAATGTGGTGTCCATTGTGCGGATGCTGGCGGATGTGGGATTGCCGATGGCCTATGTGGATTACATTGTAGAAGCCATCATGCGGATCTATGAGATTATTAGCAGCTCTGGCGTCCAGATTCTGATCTTCCTCGCTGCACTGCAATCGGTACCGGGATCGATGTATGAGGTTGCGAAGATCGAAGGGGCGACAGCTTATGAATCATTCTGGAAAATTACATTTCCCATGGTCAGTCCGTTGATTCTGACAAATGTCATCTATACGATCATTGATTCATTTGCAGGGAGTCCAGTCACACAGGCCATCTACCAAACCGCATTCAAAACGCAGAACTTTGGCTTAAGCTCGGCGATGTCCTGGCTGTACACACTGGTGATTGGCCTTGTACTGATCGTAGTGGGCTGGGTATTGTCACGGCGGGTTCACTACAACTGACGGTTAACATTAAGGGAGGCTTCAGATTATGGCTGCATCAGGGACAGATCGCATGGTGGTAGTTCCGAAGCAGAATTATCACATGCATCGGGTGCGAAACAAAACATCGGACCTTCTCTATTCCATATTCAGATATGCACTGGTCATCGGCATTTCATTTATTATTTTGTACCCGTTATTTCTCAAAGTGTCAGTTGCGTTTAAGGATAAACAGGATATCTACAATCCAACGATCTATATGATTCCCCAGCACTTTACATTGGATAATATCCGGCTAGCGGCGCAAGTGATGGATTACCTGCCTCTGCTGGCGAACACGTTATTGTTTGTTACCATCACAACGCTTCTGACAGCGATATCCTGTGCACTTGCCGGATATGGCTTTGCCCGGTTTTCGTTTCCGGGTAGTAATGTACTCTTCATCCTTGTGATTCTGACGATTCTGGTGCCGACAAGCACACTTATGGTGCCAATGTATCTGCATTTCCGCAGCTTTGACTTTATGGGCATCATCCAGTTGTTCTCTGGAAAAAATGGCATCAATCTGCTGAATACGTATTGGCCTTCCATGATCACGGCTGCTACAGCGGGAGGGCTGAAGGCGGGGCTGTTCATCTATATTTTCCGTCAGTTCTTCAAGGGCATGCCAAAGGAAATCGAGGAGGCCGCACTGATTGACGGTGCAGGTGGATTTAAAACGTTTGGCCGTATCATGTTACCCAATGCAATCTCGCCGCTGATTACGGTCATTCTGTTTTCGTTCGTATGGCAGTATAACGATACGTTCTACTCCGCGTTATTCATGAGTGAAAGTCCACTGATCTCGTTGAAGGTGGCTTCCTTACCTGCTCAGGCGAACCAGTTGATTCCGCAGCTGATGGGCTTTGGCTCGAACTCGGGCATCAAGGCCGATCCAAACTATGTGGCGATGATTGTGGATACAGGCATTTTGCTGGCTATTGCACCCCTGATTATTTTGTATCTGTTTGTGCAACGTTATTTCGTGGAGAGTATTGAACGTTCTGGTGTAGTGGGTTAACATGGTAAATCCAATTGGAGGTGTATAGATGACAGTGCGTGAGATCAGCAGAGTTCCGGTGAATAAAGCAGCGACTCCCGAAGCAAAAGAACTGATGGCGTTCCTGGTAGAGCGTTATCAAAAAGGGATGTTGTCAGGCCAGCAGGATTATAGCAATCTAAACTGGATTAATGAAAATAAAGGACGGAAACCAGCTGTGATTGGCTTTGATCTCATGGAATATTCGCCATCAAGAACAGAGCGTGGTGCGGTCTCCCAAGAGATTCGGGATGCGATAGACTGGCACAAACAAGGCGGGATCGTGACACTATGCTGGCACTGGAACGCACCGACGGATCTGATCGATGAACCGGGTAAAGAGTGGTGGCGGGGGTTCTATACGGACGCGACAACCTATGATCTTGCCTCCGCGATAGCTGATACTGAATCGGAAGCATATCAGTTATTGATCCGGGATATCGATGCGATTGCAGTTCACTTGCAAGAGTTGAAGGATGCTGGTGTACCTGTTTTATTCCGACCGCTTCATGAAGCAGAAGGTGGGTGGTTCTGGTGGGGAGCGAAAGGCCCCGAACCTGCCAAACAGTTATATTGTTTGTTGTATGATCGATTGGTTCAAGAACATCAGCTGCACAACCTCATCTGGGTCTGGAACTCGGAAAAACCGGCATGGTATCCGGGTGATGATATCGTGGATATTGTGAGTGTGGATGTGTACCCGGAAGCAGGAGATCACAGCCCGCTGGGTGCACGTTACACCAACCTGCGAGAGCTTGTGAAGGATAGCAAAATCATTGCACTGGCCGAGAACGGCTCCATTCCGGACCCCAAGCAGATGAAGGAACAGGATGTACACTGGAGTTGGTTCTGTACCTGGACAGGTGGATTCCTGAGAGACGGGACGCATAATGATGTGGCATTTTTAAAGGAAGTGTACCATAGCGAAGATGTTATTACGCTCGATCAGTTACCGAAGTGGAGTTGGTTATAAGAACCCCACTTTCAACTTAAATTGGAATCAACGAAGCGTTAGTATTCGCATTAATTCTTACAGCGAATACTAACGCTTCGTTTGTTGGTGTGCATATGTACATGGGGCCCCTCTTCCAAGAAACATTAGAAGTTGGGCAACAATCTAGTTTGATGGGTGTAACATAGCTTGGATATTGGGATATAAATTCACGCTGGAAGTGAATAAAATATACGATTGATTCACTGTACGGATCAGAATTCTCTCGCTTGTGCCATTGACTGGACCGAGCCGAATGGCGGATGGTTCGCTTCCACCATACGTATCATCCAGGGTGACCGATGTGATATGTGCAATGGGAATTTCAATTTTGGAAAACTGCCACCGGATGACCAGTTGATCTTCTACTTTTTTCACGTTAACACCAAACATAGGATGACCTCCTGTTGTGATTCAAATTATTGAAGTAATCTCGTATGTCCAGTTTATCATATTTTGGATAAAATTACCTTATTAATAATAAAGAGTGACGATTTCTATCAACTGATATCAGGGATGGGAACTTGATGTAAAACCTACAGGATTAACCATGACACATACCGAATACCAATAGAGAAGTTAGAAAACTTAAACTCCAACTCCAACACAAAGGGTGTGCCACATGACGAATCTATTCGAACATTGTTCAGGTCAAACATTATCTGCCAACCTGAGATGGCTGAACGAGCCAGCAGATTGGTCCATTGAAGACGGCAAAGTAACGATAACCGTTTCGCCGATCAGTGACTTTTTCATTGATCCGGGTGGTGAGCCGGTGAAAGCTTCAGCTCCATTTTTACATACGATAGTCAAGGGAGATTTCAGCATCGTCACTCAAGTACAGGTGGACATGAAAGAACAGTATGATTCGGGCTGCCTGATGGTGAGGGTGGACGATACGAATTGGGCTAAAGTCTGCTTTGAGTATTTTGAAGAACAGCCGTCTATTCTTAGTGTTGTTACTCGTGGTAACTCCGATGATTGTGTATCAGCACCCGTAGACGTTAATAAGCCTTATTTACGTGTAGCTCGGGCAGGCAACAGCTTTGCTTTCCATTATTCTCAAGATGGAGAGAAGTGGAAGCTGGTTCGTTATTTCGGACTCGACTGCCCGGAAGAGATCAAAGTTGGCATTGTGGCCCAATCCCCCATTGGGCAAGGGACCAAGGTTACTTTTACAGACGTACAGCTTCAGCATGGAGTGACCGGAAGTGTTCGCCGGGTAAAATAACAGGGATCAGAAGGTTGTTCTGTCATTTATTTCACCCGAATTAACAATCCAAACAGGCCGAGTATAGCAAAAGCCAGAAATGCCGTTGTATTGGAAAACACTTCGATCGTATAACCTGCCATAGATGAGCCAAGGAATTGCCCAACACCCAGCGCGAGAAAGGCAAGGCTAATTCCGATGGACACATTTGGACTGAATAGTCTCGTCGCCCAAACGATAAATACACTGGTCAGGAAAATATACGTGCTGCCAAATATGATCGCAGAGATGAGACTGGCAGTCATTGAAGGCAGAAGGATAACCCCGAGCGAAATAGCCAATAACAGTATGCCTATTCGGTAGGACCACCCAACCTCGAACCGTTCAATAATGCGACCAGCGCATCCACCGATTATCCCCATAACCCCCATCACAATCCAGAACAATACGGCTTCCGAATCGGAGGCCCCTTTCTCGTCTGTGAGGAAGTTCCGGGCAAAGGTCCAGTAGATTGCAGAACTGAAACCTGTCAACAGACAAGCCATGAGCAGAGCAGACCCTGGTCTGGTAGGTTTCATACATGTCCAGAGAGACTTGGTACAAGGCAGTGTCTTGGTTGCCGGAATAACACGTCTGTTCCACAAAAGAACCACAACACCGATTACAGCAAACAGGATGTAGGTTAGACGCCAGTAATCCGTGAACAGCCAGTAGAGTGGACCTGATATTACAATTCCGAAGCTGGTCCCTGTGTTAATCCAGCTGTTGCCTCTTGCTTGTAGCTCGGGAGCAAGCTCGGCATTAACCGTGTTACCGAGGGCTGGAGAGGCCCAGCCTGTACTCAAACCTGCTAGAAATATACTAAATGTAAGAACCCATGCATTCTGAGCCAAGGCGATGCCGGTTAATCCGAGCACTGCGCTGATCCCTGCCAATTGAATGACATAATGATGTCCCTTGCGATTAATCAACAGTGGTGCAGTTAGAAGGGACAGACAGTAGGCAATATACGTTCCTGAGTTAATCGCGCCAGAGGCTGCATCATTTAATTGTAAGTCTTCCGAAATTTCCGGCATAAACAATCCATAACTGAATCGCCCGAATGCATAACATACAGCGATAAGTGCAATGCCTGGAAAGATAATTTTTTTCATTAAATCCACCGCCTTTTAGATAGAACGATCATTATATTTCTTATTAAATAAAAAAGTGAGTTGAAATATTAACTCACCCGGAATAGCTTTATTTGAAACTGGTCTGCGTCATATGGATCAGTTCAAGGCAGACGTCATTTACATTTTCTGTCTCAGCAAGTGCCGTGGAACCCTCCAGCAGCAGGGAGAATCGCAATAGATCTCGATCACTTGCAACAGGCGCCAATGTTTGGATTAAAGTTCGCATATGTCTTTTATGCGCATTCACTGTCTGCACGATGATATGGTCTTCATGACCTCCGAATTCTTCTTTGGCGCGTAAAAATAAGCAACCTCTTGATTCGTGTTCCTTCAACCAGGTTGCATGTCCCTCAGCCAGATTGAGGAACATAGGTTGTGCTTTATTGTCTGCATATTGCCTGAGCTGTTCTAAATAACGCTGTTCGCGTCGCAAGAGTACCTGGACAATGAGATCATCCTTGGACTCAAAGTGATTGTATAGCGTCATAATCGCGATCCCGGCATCCGTAATAATCCGCTTCAAGCCGATGGAATGGAAGCCATGAAGGTAGAACAATTCTTCAGCCACGTTCAAAAGCATTTCTTGTTTGCTGCTCATATTCAATGATACTCTCCCTTCAAAATAAGATAGAACGATCATTATACTTGTAGGCTATAATATATCTTTTACATTGTCAAATGTTGTGACTCCTCTTGTCTTTGGTTAGTTCAAAGCCTGGGCAGGGCGTTATATGAACAACGTCGTTGCACATTAACCGGACATATGAGAGCACAACATGACAGGTTTTTGGGTGGTTTATCCGTTATATTAGACATCAAGGAGTGATTATTACATGAACTGGATCAACGCATTACAGGTCGCTATTCAATATATGGAAGACCACTTGCTCGAAAATATGACGATGGAGCAGATTGCAGCGCAGGCCCATATCTCTCCTTTTCATTTTCAACGTACCTTTGCCTTATTAACTGATGTTACTGTAGCCGAGTACATAAAACGCAGACGATTGACACTGGCGGCACATGAGCTGCTTCAAACTGATCACAAAATCATTGATCTGGCATTTAAATACGGTTACGACACACCGGAATCTTTCTCCAAAGCATTTCGTAGACAACATGGGATCGCACCCAGTGAGGCTCGAAAGAATAGTAACGCTGTCCAATCGTATAATCGTCTGGTGATTCAAGTGAGTCTAAAAGGAGCAGAGCCGATGAAATATAAAATTGTTGAACATCCCGAATTTACGTTGGTCGGAGTGGAGCAAACTTTCTCATATGCAGATGGAGAACATCTGCAAGGCGTCGGGAAGATGTGGCAGGAAGCGTGGACAAGCGGTACAGAGGATCGTTTATTTGAACTGAACAACGGGGATATATCAGGGTTACTTGGCGTCGTTGTGGATCAGAGCGAAATCCAGGAGAAACAGATGCAATACTGGATTGCTACGACTTACGATGGTGAAGTGCCGGAAGGATTATCAAGCTTCACCATGCCTGCTTCCAAATGGAGTGTATTTGAGGTAGAAGGCCCGATGCCGGAGAGTATGCAGCTTCTGTGGAAACGGATTATTTCGGAATGGTTTCCATCCAACCCTTATGAGCACGCATATATGCCGGAGCTGGAAGTATACCCGGGCCTCAATCAACCGCCACAAATCTGGATACCGATTAAATAAATTTTAACCGTTTCTAACTCGATCATTGTCGCCCATAAACATTCGGATAACCGAAGCTGTTTATGGGTTATTTGGTTGTGATTAATCAGAGTTCGAAGTTGTACAGAGGATGTTCAAGCGTTGTTCATTTTATTGCAGATAGGTAAACATGATATATTGGAACGAAGGTTAACAGCAATAAGAGGACAACGAGGTAAACCGCAGGAGGCAGATATGTTATATGAGAACCCATTCATTCAGACGATCATCAAACACGAGCAATTAATGCATGACCTGCGGAGAGTTCGTAGTCTCCATTTGCCTCAAAGTTACATAGGTGCAGGATATATTCGTAATTATTGAATAATAAGTGATTTGCGGAATAATGGGTACAAGAAGGAGTGTCTACGGATTTGATAAAAAAGTTCTTACAAAAAAATGGACTGATCATTGATCTTGTCCTGTTGGCATGTTTTGTGGCATTTCTGGCCTTCTGGGGGCAAAAATTCTCAGTCATGTTTTTTGGAATGATCACGGTGGCTTTTATCGTACTAAGACGGATTGACTATCAGAAGCATGTTATTCTGAAACGGATTATCCTTACCGGAATTAGCGTGGCTGTCGTCTCTTTTGTCATTATCGAAGCCCTTGTATTCACACAGCTTGGTTCGAATGATCCGGAAGAAGCGGACTATGTCATTATTCTGGGTTCAGGCATCAGAGGAACGGAATTGTCATTGACCCTGAAGCAAAGGTTGGATGCCAGTCTGGACTACATTCGCAGCCACCCTCAGACACCGGTCATTGTATCGGGTGGGCAGGGACCTGGAGAATCGATTCCTGAAGCGCTCGCCATGAAAAACTATCTAATTGAACAGGGGATTAACCCCGCCCAAGTCATTATGGAAGATCGCTCCACAAGTACACAGGAGAATTTGGCCTTTTCCAAAAAAATCATTCTTCAATCGGGGTTAGAGCACCCTGAGATCATGATTGTCACCAGTGACTATCATATGTTTCGCTCCAAGTATATCGCTGCCAAGAACGGTTATGCGGCAGAATACGGCATATCGGCTCCGTCACCGGGTTATCTGAAACCCGTCAATATGATCCGTGAATATTTTGCTACGATCAAAACATTTATCTAATGCACATGACAGAGAAACGGAAACAGGACGAAGCGGAGATCTATGATCTATGCTTCGTCCTGTTTGCATATAAGGATGGCTATTGCTTCTTAACGATAGGTTATTTTTCTGAAGGAGCAGGTACAGTTACTGAAACCTTATCCCCAGGGAGAGCTACCATTTCAGGAGATTCACCGGTAAAAGGAACAGTGGCTGATTCTACAACTTTAGCCTCAGAAGGTTCAGTAGTAGATGGAACAGTAGTAGAAGGTACAGTAGTAGAAGGTACAGTAACAGACGGAACTGGCACAGCTTCGGAAACTTCATCCTCAGGGAGAGCCACGATCTCAGGAGTTTCGGAAGTAGAAGGAGCAGTTACAGCTTCGGAAATTCCAACCTTGTTGGGAGAAGCTACGATTTCAGAAGATCCACCCGTAGAAGGAACAGTCACAGCTTCAGAAGCCTCAGCCTCCACTTTAACTGTGTGGTTTGATGCCCATACGGCGGTGGACGTACTTACACCTGTAATAAGCAGGAGGGCTCCCATACTTAACATCCAATGTTTCTTTTTCAGTTTCTTTACATTAAACATAATCATCAATCTCCTTTTTAATTGTTTGCCTTCACCCGATAGAGACGAACAAAATTGAGCAGGCATTTTCTTGGTTCCCGCCATCACATTTAAAATTGTCTCACCATATCGTCTTCGTTCTTCGTGGGACATCTCTTTCACCACATCTTCATCACAGGCCAACTCGCTCCAGGTATGAATGTCCCGGCGAATGATATGAATCAGGGGATTGAACCAGTGCAGGGCACTAACCCCCAAGGTCAAAGCTTTGACCCACAGATCTTTATGTTTTAGATGTACCAACTCATGATGAATTACCATGCTGATGTCCATTTTCACCGTATTTTCGGGTGGCAGATATATCGTGGGTTTAAACAAGCCAACCAGTATAGGGCTTCGTACTAGCGTGCTGTGAGCAAGCGTGATATTACGTTTGAGACCCAAAGCCTCTTTGATTAATGGTAGCTGTATAGCTGCTTCACTATGACAGAGGACTGGGGTACGTGTACGAGATAATTCATTCAGAAATCTCCGATAACAGTACACCTGCCATGCAGAAAAACAAATGACTCCAATGCCCCAGACGCATAACAAGAACCAGGCTGTGGTTACCGAAATGGTTTGTTCCGGGATAAACGTTCCTGCAAGTACACCCGAAGCTGCTGCATTCTCCGTGCCCGGTATAGTTGATGTCGTTTGGAATGCAATATCCAAAAGCCATGAAAGGCCAAGAGATACCGGGAACAGATAAAACAAGATAGCCAGTTTACCGAGTCTGTAGAGCCACTTGGTCGGAAAAACAGATACAGGTATAAGTCGTAGTGCCAAAATACAAACAGAAACGATACTTCCCGCCACGGTCAGGCTGCACAGAATCTCAAAAAAGATATTCATCATCTGCACCTACTTTTCCGAAAGCCATTTTTTCAGTTCTGAAATGTCATCGTCTGAAAGCTTGTCACCGTCATACATGGCCGAAACCAAATTCTTGACTGAACCTTGATACAGTCCATCAAGAACATGCTGCGTTTCCTGTAGTTTGTAATCTTCGGGCTTTAGAAGAGGCTCATAATCATTGGTTCGTCCACGTCTCGTGACGGTAAGTGCGCCTTTATCCACCAACCGTGACAGAAAGGTAGACATAGTCTGCGCTTTCCACGCTTTCCCCTTCTCAGCAAATATGTCTAATAGTTCTGTGGAGGTGACCGGTGGGGCGCATGACCATATAACGACCATTAACTCCATTTCTGTTTCGGATAATTTTTGAATCTGGTTCACAGTGAACACTCCTTAACATTGTTATGCGTCCATAACGATCGTATTACTACACTACGTAGTACGTATAAACTACTACAACTTGTAGTGGATAGTCAAGTTATCCTGATAGATGATTGCCAAACCATGTTATAATATAGGTCATTAATAGAAGAACGATGTAGGAGTGAATGATCATTACAGCATATCAATTACCTGCTCTCTATGAGCAGACGCGAGTTTCAATGCACGAGATGGAAGAGATTGTACGCCTGTTGGCCCAGGCACCGTTATTATACGATGATGGACAGAGCATTCAGGTTCAGGATTACATGGGAGGCTTGGAGGTCGAACTTGAGCATGAGGTACGCCGTGCAGTGACCGAGTTGTATGAACTGGCTGTTCAGGCCTGCCGCGCCTTCGCTGATCCATTGGCGTACGAGCAACTTCAGGATGCGCTTGGGTTACAGGCTGAGTTATGGCAGGAGGAAGTGCTTACTCTTGCAAAGTGGATGGACTGGCTGAAGCAGATCAGTGAAGGAAAGAGAACACTGCCAGAGTACAACTTTACAGCGATGCTAGGGAACTTGCCGGACGGATTCATGATCCATGATTTTTATGATGAACTCCGATATCAGCTGGAACAAAACCCTGCAAACGCATGGGCTATCGAAGAGCGGGATCGCTTGTACGCAGCCCTGGGTGCGAATTAAATCAAACCAACGGGTCACCGGCGGTGTTAATCTAATATCTGCATTTTGCATGTATATAAGCATTCCAATCTATACCTTGCGAATTCTTTACCCAGTATGGGAAATGAGGGGATACCGTGAAGAAGGTTGTATTAGCTGGTGGAACGGGATTTGTCGGACAGGATTTTGCCCAAAGATTCAAGAAACTAGGTTATGAGGTGTTAATTATCTCGCGTCAGCCCGGTCATATTGCCTGGGAGGATCGTGCAGGAATTATAGGGGCACTGGAAGAAGCAGAAATGTTGATTAACCTGGCAGGTAAATCGGTGAACTGCCGTTATACGGATGAGAATCGCAAAGTCATTCTGGAATCCAGAACCCGGACAACGCGCATTCTCGGCGAAGCCGTCCTGGCTTGTAATCATCCTCCTGAACTATGGATTAATTCGAGTACAGCGACCATATACAGACATGCTGAAGATCGTCCCATGACGGAAAAAGAGGGCGAGATTGGCTCCGGATTCTCGGTCGACGTTGCCAAGGCATGGGAACAGGCCTTCTTTGAATTCAGTCTGCCGTCTACGCGTCAGATTGCACTGCGGATTGCGATTGTGCTGGGCGAGGGCGGCGTTATGGTGCCCATGACGAACCTCGTCCGTTTTGGACTGGGAGGATCTCAAGGCGCAGGAACACAGCAGTTCAGCTGGATTCATATCGAGGATCTCTTCCGCATGGTAATTTATCTGCAAGAGCATCCACACTTGAATGGTGTGTTCAATGCGTCCTCTCCGCATCCGGTGACGAATCGGGAGCTAATGGCGCGTCTGAGAGAACAGATGGGTGTTCGGATCGGACTACCTTCTCCTCGCTGGATGCTTGAAGTGGGCGCACGTTTTATTCAGACCGAGACGGAACTGGTTCTCAAAAGCCGTTGGGTGATTCCCGAGCGATTGGAGAGGGAAGGCTTCACGTTCACATACGGTACACTAGATGCTGCTCTTGCCGAGATTTTGAATAAGAAGAAATGACACTTCATACAAAAGAAAACACAACAGGAAGGGCAGAGGCATCTGCCCTTTATTATATATGTTCAACTAAACATTTACACGATAACGGAGAGGACAGAAATAACTTGAAGAAGCGAAGCGTTCGCCTAAAAGCTTTCTGAAAGAAAGCTGCATCGGAAGCATATGCTTATCCCCGGATTTTCCCTTTTTAAGAAGGGAATCAAAAAAATCTGGGGATAACAGCGATCGGAA
>JAADVR010000284.1:0-39441 GCA_023335855.1 Pythium scleroteichum
CCTGGGTGGCCACGCGGAGGCTAGTCGACTCGGGTCTACCGTCGTGGCCAGGGCCCACCAGGTGCGCGGCAAGTCCGACTGCTCCCGCCTGCGCGACGAAGAATCCCCCGTCATCGAGCGAGCGAATAGAAGCAAACCGGGTGTCTGGGTGGCCGCACAAGACTAGTCGAGTCGGGTCTTTCGCTGCGGCCGCGAATCTCCAGTCGCTGCGGAAAAACCATATCCCCTCTGTAGCGAGCGCGTGTTTTTCAACACGACCCTTTGAAAGAAAACCCACATTTACTCCTGTCTCATTCTTCAATTTCCTGCCACGCGTCGCATATTTATGGAGGTTGCGCGAAGGTTTCTCCTTCATGGGTTGGCGCGACCAACCCATAACGGTAGTCCTCAATGCGGTTCCGCGGCACGCTAGCGAAGGACGCGCTGGACGTGCTGCTGGACGTGACGCAGTCGTTCACGCGGCTCAGCTCTCAGAGCAGCGCCAAGACCAACTGCGTGCTCACGCTGACGCCCGAGACCTTCTGCGTCGCGCTCAAATCCACGGGCGATGAGCTTCAGAGCTTCTCGACGCTGCAGAACGCGCGGCTCTTCCATGAGGTTGTGGTCCAGAGCCGTGCTGACAACCACATCGGCTTCCTCTGCGACATCCGCCACTTCCACCAGGCGCTGACGTCGGGCAAGGAGGCGAGCGCTGTGATGCTGCGGCTTCTCAAGCGCGACGGCAACTCGTTCCTCTGTCTGCGCACGCGCGTACGTGCTCCCCCCACTGAGCAAGCGGCTTCGGAACAGTGTTAACCAATGTCATTTACTTCGCAGGCTGTGGATATCGACATCGTGCAGAGCATCCCGATCCAGGTGCTCGCGATGAGCGCGGTGGAACACTACCGCGAGCCGAACGTGCCCGCGCCGCAGATCGCCATAGAGATGCCGCCGCTGCGCAACGTGCGGACAATCGTGGACCGCCTCAAGTCCATGCACAAGTCCATTACGATTGAGGCTAGCAAGCGCGGCACACTCGCGCTGCGCATCGAGACGCACCCGCTCACGCTGCAGACGCTCTTCGCGCATCTACGGTACCGTGACGATCTGATTGAGGACCCCGACGACGACAACTTTGAGAACGACCCGGCGATGGCGTCGAGCGTCACAGTGGACGCCAAGGTGCTTAGCAAGGCGATCCTCGCTGACGGCAACACGACCGCGACCGTTTTGTGCTGTACGTTGTTGTAATTCGGTGCTGATTCGCTGTGCGGAAACTAACGATGCGGTTCTGTAGGCATCACGGAGCACCGAGCCTTCGTTCTGCACACCATCTTGGTCGACGGCTTCGGATCTTTTACGTGCTACCTGCCGGTGCTCACCCCAGACGTGTTATAGCGTTGTACGCAATATTTATTAGTTGCGAAAGCAATCAACAACTCTTCGAGACGGTCAGTTGAGTATATTACTTAGCGTTCCGGACATGCCGCAAGGCGATAAATATGATGCAGACCCACGCGCAGCCGACGAAGCCAATGCAAACATAAGCCGCAGTCGAAGATATCGGTGTGCTGATGGACGTCAAGCCTTCATTTGAACCATCGCTCGGTTGCATTGAACTGATATTCCCTGAGTCCCCCACAGCGCGCGAAGAAGCCGAGGAGGACGTCCCCGACTCATGCTTGTGCGACCCGACATCTCTCGAAGACGACGAGTCCGAGGAAAGCGTACCTAGGTTCTTCAGCAAGTATTGTAGCTGTTCGTTGATGAAGGGACTGAGCACCCCGCGGTTTGCGGCCTCTTGCGTGAAGTTGGCGTCTGTAAGTGCTGGTTCGACTTCCGGCACTGCGTCGCCCACAGCATTGGTGTGGATGCCTATGATGTACGTCTTTAAATCGGCGTACCGAACGAGCAGGACGGAGCCAGGCGAGCCGACTGGCGATGTGTCACAGTCGTGATGGAGCATGTATTGAGGCCCGTTGAAAAGTGTGGGGAAGTAGCACGTGCATCTCTCAAACTTCAGGGCGGCGGCCGAAGAAGTTACCGCGTCGGCGTCGAAACCGACCATTTGAACAAAGGTCTGTGCGTCCGTTTGGTTCAAGTCGCTCGACGTGGGGAGCAGCAGCGTGCCAAGAGTGTCTCCCAAGGCCTTGTCCAACTCCAGGATGGCGTACGCCTCCTGGGTCCAACTCTTCCAGTACTCGGACTGGCGATGGATCTTCACGACGTGGGCGACTTGAGCTGCAGTACCACCGATCACGAGCTCGGGAGAGGGCAGCGTGGACGCACGCCGAGTGCCGTCACGGTTGAGAACACAGTCTGCTGCAGTGAGCGCGAGTTTGGAGCTGATGAGCGACGCCGTGCAGATGCGGTCCGTGCTCCACTTGAGCAGCCCCACTGCGTTGTACGGGAATGCTGAGGCGTTGCTGACAGGCTGTCGGTCGTCCGGACCGAAAACAGTGAGCTGTCGGCGGTCCTTGTCTTCTGCTGCGTAGAGCTGCTCAGAAGACGCGACATGGACTCGGCGAAGCAGGGTCGACGGGGCCGGGGATGCTGCGTCCGCCGCACGAGCAGATACGATCAAGAGCATTGCCGCCATCGTGACCACTATCGGCGCGGCGGAAGTACGCGGTCGGCGCGGGCGTCGCGACGGGCGAATCGTCCCTGCGACCCTTCCATCGGCTCCGCTCGACGATGGCTGCATAATTGGCTTGTGTGGAGACGAGCGAAGCCAACCACCACTCAGTCGCGAGCTGCACAACCGCACGCACCCACCGTCCCAGTGACGCGATGCAGCCGGGCGGAAAAGGCGCGGCACCGTCGCGGCCGCTATTTCGGTCCAGAGGCCCGTGGCTTCGATTTTCTACGTATCTTTCCTCCCATGGGATCTGCCAGCGGAATCCAGCGGCGCCGCTTCCAGCAACGTGCGACGCGCTCAGTCCCGCTGAACAGAAGCTTCTACGAACGCTGTCGTACGATCGGATTGGACAGCAGCTTTAGTGGAAACCAATCAGAGAGAGGCACCCGCCTGCCTTTCTCGATTCCTGTCAAGTGAACAGACCTCGTTCGCCTCGAACGCTTGAGGCCCGCACCTTCGACGACTGAGGCTTTGCAGCTGTTTAACATCGATCCCGAAAACAGCGTCGAGCTTTTGCTGATCGGATCAGCAAAATCACTGCCCAGTCTGCATTTTCGACTCGATGATGAAGAATCAGCACCTAGGACGTGGAGGGAAGGGTACATGATTCACGCGTGTGACACGATGCTCTCTGACGATGAAGCCTCACAAAGTCGACCATTAAGCTATATTCGACATAGATGCTACCACGTCCAACCAGAATTTGGATGCACGCCAGTATTACCTACTCTTCTGCGCTGGCCTCGAGGAAGGTCTGTGAACTTCTACGACACTCATCGCAAATCGGGTTCTCGTCCTTCAACGAAGGTGACGACACGGCGCCTCTGGTCACATGATGACAAGCGGAAGCAATGCTGATATGATTTCTTCTTTCACTCACCCTTGCATGAACGATGAGACCCCATGCCCATCCCGCATCAAAAATTTGCGTAGGGGTGCTCAGCCCGAACTCGAACAACGGCGAAGATTCTGCCACGAGCCAAACTTCAACCCCTCCGAACAGAGACCTCGATCGTCAAACCTTGTCGTCTACAAATCGAGCCACCGTAGTTGGTTTACTCAAACGAATATCGAAGAAACAAGCATGAACAGAGAACACAACTGGATCGGATTACTAAAGAGTTGGGCCTCATGGACCACACGGAGGAGAGAGCAAGAACAACCACAGCGATCAACGTGGCAAGCATCAATCCATATGAACAGAAAGTGGCTCGTCCGCCAGCGGGATATGTAAAGGGGCACACCAAATGTACTAGATGCCTTTGCAGCTTTGCGGGAACGAGCCTCTCCCGTGCTGCTCTGCATATTCCAGCGGTCGCGAGCAGACTGAGCAGTCATTAGTCTGCCTTGCCTTTGCTCGTTCGACCGGAGCGTCACTGTGTGTTCCTCCTTACAATGAGAACGTAGTGACGTGAAGCTTCTCATCAAGATTCTGAGGAACGGCTCACCATCCACAGACGACAGGTTTCGCCAATTAACCGTCGGTGGCTGGGCGAAATCACTCCGGACACACAGAGACACCCGCGCTCGGAACGCAGCGCGCGTCTGACTCGCTCTCTCCCCGCGCGTTCATCACGGTCCGATCGGCAACAGTCGCCATCAGTTCTTCGTCAGTTCCAGTTGTGGGGGCTCTTGAGGGCCTTCGTGGTCTCCATGATTGATGGTTCATAAATTCATGTTGCTTTCCGATTATTAACCAATTGACGCGCTGCATCCCGTGACCAGCTCCATTTCTCGCTCGAAAATGACTGGAACGCCGTTCTTCGTGACGGCCGCGACGACACACGCGCAGCCGCAAGAGAAGCCGTCGAGTAAGAGAGGCATTAAGCGATGTGCGTCTGCGGATGAGCCGGAAGAAGCTGGCGTGGAGCTGCTGCGCCGTCACTTTGAACAGCTCGAGGCGACGAAGAAGAACCAGTTCATTCCTCTCGGAGTACGTACCGGCATGGTCGTTTGGCGCGCCTTGTGCTAATCGACATTGTTGGAACCGCTGTAGGACATTCGTGATGTATTGATGGATCATGTGCTCGAGACGATGGTAACAGATCTCAAGCACACGGTGTTGCTGGTGTGCGAAGAAGTACCTGACTTTCGAGAGGCGAAGCCGGATGGAGCAACAGCAGCAGTACAGGACGCACTGCCTGCGTTCGTGAGTGGGATAGAGGGCGGCTACAAACTGTACAGTAAGATCGGTGAAGGTGATAGCATCCCACGAAGCGACTCGATGTTCTTGCGCATGCCAGTTTCCAAACGCGAGATCGAGAACGAAAAGAAAGCCGCAAAGAAGGCGGTCAAGAAGCAGATCAAGAAGTTCAAAAAGGCCCACGGAGGTGCGCACATACTGCTGGGTTCTCGCTTTGCATTTGCGATCCTAATAGTCAAATATTCGTGTACCACAGACAAATCCGCTTTGACGGCCGATTTTTACGTTCTCTCGGACGAAAACCTGAGGCGCCATCTTGGCTCGATCCCATTCGATAACTACGCAGAAGAAGGTTTCGTCATCACTGAGCCGCTGGTAGAAGGTCAGTCGCGAACACCGGAGCAACTGCTACTTGCGATCGATTGCGAGATGTGCAAAACCACGAAAGGCGTCGAGCTGGCTCGAGTCACGCTGATCGATTCAAGTGAAAAAGTGCTCTTGGATGAGTACGTTCGTCCGAAGAACCCGATCGTGGACTACTGCACGCAGTACTCGGGTATCACTCAAGAGATCATGGAGGACTGTAAGAACCGGTTAGAGGACGTTCAAAAACAGTTCCTCGCGTTGGTGCCAGCCGAGGCGATCCTGGTCGGGCACTCCATCGAGAATGATCTCCAAGCATTGCGTGTTGTCCACAAACGTGTCATCGACACGACGGTGCTGTATCCTCATCCGCGTGGACCTCCGTTCCGATCCGCACTGCGATTCCTCACGAGCACGTACTTGCATCGAGCGATCCAGACCGGGACCGACGGCCATTGCAGCGTTGAGGACGCAGTCGCGACCCTTCAGCTCTTGCAGCTCAAAGTTAAGCGCGGACCGACATTCCCTAGCGTGGAGCAAGAGTACACACAGAAGAAGATCATCAACGAGCTCTCGACCGCCAAGAAGTCGGTGCTGATCGTGGACTCTCTGAAGTCCTGCCGTGCGCTTGCGGCCGGCTCGGCATGCACGCTGCCGTGCGAAACGAACGACAAGGTCGTTTCCCAAGCGGTTCATCAACTCACCACGGGGTTTCCGCCGCACTTGACATGGGCGCGCGTGCGTGGTGCGTCGCGTGCTGAGATCGCCGCGGCCGTGGCGCAAGTGCGTGCGCACCTGCCGGAGAAATCATGTCTCGTCGTAGTCGCGAGTGGCGACACGACGCCGTTGCGCGAGCTCCACAAGGTGCGAACGACGCGAAGCGACCCGCGGTCGTCGCTCATGTGGGACAAAGCCCAGCAGCTCCAGCTGGATGTGCTCGCGAGCCGCACGCAAGAAGGGATCGTGCACGTGTTCTTGCCGTGAAAGCACCTGTACAGACTTAGCTCGCTGGCGTCACCTTCCTCGGGCTCCCGCGTCCCATGTCGCCGACGGCTCGGCGATCCCCCATTCACTTAGCGCGACTCTCGGACACATTGGCTGAAAATGCAGGCGACCCTTCATGATTGGACGGATCCCGCCGCAGTCGGACGAGCCGGTATACAAATTTCAAGTCATTTCTGGAATCTTCCACTTGTGCAGCATGCACTCTCTCCAGTTTCCTTCCATTTCTGCCCGAGAGAGAGAGACCGTGAAAGGAACACGCCGGCGAAGGGACTGATCGCGCGAGCGGCGCAGCAGCGGATTTGCCAACCGAAGAGACAGACTCAGAGCGGCGGCTTCTCTCGGCTCCCAGGCCCATTGCGGCGCTGCATCGCTACGCGCGACGACAGACTCATTGCGCCACTTGGAAGACGGGCCACTCACGCCGACGTGGTCCAACGCGGAGTCGCTGGACAGCTCTTCGCTACTGCAGCCACAGCTACAGCAATAGGGAGAGCTCACGTCAGTCGACTTTGCATCCAACGAGGAGACATCTCAGGCGGTCGTGTGTGCAACACGCGTTTGGACCCAGAGCGACGGTTGTGACACAGCAGGCGAGCCATGGACCCTAGCAAAGACGAGGAGAAGAAGAAGGGAGAGGCCAAGGAAGGCGAAGACGGCAGCGGCAACCAGTTCGACGACGAGACCAAGGAAGACCTGGCCAAGAAAGGCGCCGTCGGGCGGCGCTTCGCGGTCGTCGACATTCCGAAAGAGGCGATCGAAGGCGCCGAAGCCAAGTAGCCACGGCGCGCGCTGCAGGCACAAGCATGCGCTGATCGCAGAGCCCGCGGCGACCGCGAGCCGCCCTCCCAGTTCGATGGAGCGAGACGTTCTTCAGAGGCAGAGAACGCGGCCAGGAGCTCCTCGGAGATTTTGCAACACGCGGCACACGACGCGAGTCCGAACGAGGAGCTCGCACAGTAGCCCCCTGCGGCCAGCGGGAGGATGCAGCTTCACACAGAGAGAAGGGAACTGCGTCGGACCCGAGCAGAGGCCGAGTGGTGGCTTCCATCCGCTCGCGACGGGTTGAAGTTGGTCGGGAAAGAAGATTGTCTGGCATACCTCCTCTTCGTATTGTGTCGTGTACGGTGCTCGTATCGTTTGTAAAAACTAATATAGACACTGAGTACAAATAACCTTTTTAAATGAATCACTTGATTGTATCTTGTTGGTTGTAGTAGCCTTTGATAAGGAATGTTTCGCATGTACTGAATTGTTAGTCACCTGTCCAAGTTCAGCTTCTGACCGGATCATCCAACCGCGAGCTCATCTTCTGTGCCGTCGTATCATTCGTCGACACGCTTCGAGATCCCCAAGCAGTCTGTGATGTGGAGAGTCCCCGCACGCGTCGCGACCACGGGCCGCGCGGCTGCGCTCAGCCAGCGCCGCACCATGGCCTCGCTGCCCTCGTGGGCCACCGTCGACCCCAAGACCCTCAGCGGCGCCAACCCTGGCCAGGGCTTCAACCTCGGTGCGTGGCTGTTGTGTTTCCCCAATCACAGGACTCGCACTTAGCGCTCTGTGTTGTAGTCGGTGGCGAGTGGGCCAAGACGGCCAAGAGCGAGAAGATCGTGGACCCGCTGAACGGTGAGGTCTTCCTCAATATGCCGCTCACGCAGAAGGACGAGCTCGCGCCATTCGTCGAGAGCATGGCCTCGTGCCCCAAGCACGGCCTCCACAACCCGTTCAAGAACGTCGACCGGTACGCCATATCAATGATCCCGCCCCTTCTGAGCTCTTTGTCTCACCAACGTGTGATCCACAGCTACGTCAGGTACGGCGAGGTCTCGAACAAGGCTGGTACAGCTCTGCAGAAGCCGGAGATCGCAGACTACTTTGCTCGTCTCATCCAGCGCGTGTCGCCGAAGAGCTACGCGCAGGCGGCCACGGAGGTGCGCGTGACGCAGCGCTTCCTGGACAACTTCTCGGGCGACCAAGTGCGCTTCCTCGCCCGCTCGTTCGGTGTTCCCGGTGACCACCAGGGCCAGATGAGCCACGGCTACCGCTGGCCGTATGGTCCCGTCGCGCTCATCACGCCGTTCAACTTCCCGTTTGAGATCCCGGTGCTTCAGCTCTTTGGTGCTTTGTTCATGGGCAACAAGGTGCTGATGAAGGTCGACTCGAAGGTCAGCATCGTCATGCAAGAGGCGCTGCGTCTGTTCCACGAGTGCGGTCTCCCGAAGACTGATGTGGACTTCATTCACAGCGATGGCCCCGTCATGAACGATCTGCTGCTTCAAGTCAAACCGCGCAACACGCTCTTCACGGGTTCGCAGGCAGTCGCCGAGAAGCTCGCGCTCGACCTCCACGGCCGCATCAAGCTCGAGGACGCCGGCTTCGACTGGAAGGTGCTCGGTCCTGATGTGCACAACTTCGACTATGTGGCTTGGACGTGCGACCAGGATGCGTATGCCTGCTCCGGCCAGAAGTGCTCGGCGCAGTCGATTCTGTTCATGCACAAGAACTGGGCGAGCGCTGGTCTCGAGAACAAGCTCGCAGATCTTGCGAAGCGCCGCAAGCTTGACGATCTGACTGTTGGCCCCGTGCTCACGGTTACAACCGAGCGCATGCTCAACCACGCCAAGGCGCTTCTCGAGATCCCGGGTGCTCGTGTTGCCTTCGGTGCCAAGGAACTTAGTAAGTGGCTTCCGTAGATGTCGCTTGTTGTCACAGACTGACGACGTGCGTGTCCACGAACAGAGAACCACACGATCCCCAAGAAGTATGGTGCGATTCAGCCGACGGCCATCTTCGTGCCATTAAAGGAGCTCATCAAGCCGGGTAACTTCGAGCTCGCGACGACGGAAATCTTCGGTCCCTTCCAAGTGCTCACCGAGTACGAGGACGGCGATCTTCAGCTCGTCTTGGATGCTCTTGAGCGCATGGACGCCCACTTGACCGCTGCCGTTGTCTCGAACGATGTACACTTCACCCAGCACGTGCTCGCCAACACAGTCAACGGCACGACGTACAGTGGCATCCGTGCTCGCACGACCGGTGCGCCACAGAACCACTGGTTCGGCCCGGCTGGCGACCCGAACGCTGGCGGCATTGGCACTCCGGAGGCGATCAAGCTCGTGTGGTCGTGCCACCGCGAGGTCATCCAGGATGTTGGCCCGGTGTCGAACAACTGGAAGATCCCGGAGGCTACCTAAGCAGAGTTACTGTAGTGTGGGGCAGTTGACGCATGGATTCGTGTTGTCAAAATGCAGCAAAAAAGAATCTATAAAAACTCTTATCCAGACAGTTTCTTTGGCCAAAGGCAATACTTCGTTGTATCTTACAGCTCCTCGAGCTCCCATGCCGGGGCAGCATTCGCCTCGGCTTCGCTGAGCAACTGTGTGCCGGCTTCTTGCTCCTCGGACACGGTGAGATCATCAAGCATTTCGTCGAGAGGGATGGCCGCGCCGTCTTCTTCTTCATCCTCGTCCTCATCCATAGCCTCCTCACCTCCATCGTTGTTGGCCTTATACAAGTTGATCTGCATGCGCATGTCGCGGTCCTCTTCCAGATCGTCCATAAACTGCTCATAGTCCTGCTCTTCCTTGTCCAGGTCGGCTTGGCACATGTGGGTCTGCTCGACACCTTCCATCTTCTTCAACTTCCAGTTACGAGCGCGCTTCTGGATGCGGCGAGGGAACTGCTTCTTGACGAGGATCACGTCCGGCATCGTGATGCCGGCCTGCACAAGTGGTTCCAGGTCGTTGTCGTTGAAGACAGCAGTCGTCAAGTCGTAACCCAGAGCCGTATCGCCGGGGTGGAGCAGCACGCCAAGGTGGCTCACAGTCTGGAAGCGCGTATCGTTTACACCGAAGTCACTGTTGCGGACAACTTCCATCTCGGCGAGACGAGTCTTGCGGTTCGTGCGGATCGGGCGGCCACCGCTCGCGGGCACCGCGAGGGGCGACGTGTCCAGCACCGTGTAGTCGACCATGGCCTTGATCGATCGGATCGCGCGAAAAGGATACTTCCAGAACTTTTCGTTGTCGATCTCCGCCCTGCATCATTGCCATCACAGAGCAATTAGAACCCAGTTTCAAGGTTAAAGGGCATTCACGAAGACAACTCACGTTTGCGTAGTGAAGGGGTCGATGACGTGGATGGACGACGTGACAGCCGTGACGATGCAGAGGCACGAGATGTTGCCCAGCAGGCGCGCAAGCTTGATCGGCAGCACGACGAGGTCGTCCTTACACACGGGCGCGACCTCGACCATGTTGGTGAACTTGTAGTTGGCCGTGTTGCAGTGGTTGTCGGCGGAAATAAGCTTCTTGGCCGTCTTGAGCTTGAGGGGCACCGACTCCTGGAGAAAATCCACAAAGCGCAGCGCATGGTTGCGCTCGGCGAAGAAAAAGTCGACGCCGTCCGGATGGGACTCGATGTTCGTCGTCTTTTCGTGGGCACGGTGCTTGAGGATGAGCTGCTCGAGGAAGAAGAAGGTTCGCTTGTGGTCCACGCGCTGGCGCACCTGCACGACGGCGCGCCAGCTCTGGTTGGTGAACGAGGCCTGGCACTCGTCACACTGCTGGTTGCGCACGACGAATGTGACGATGAACGACTGCTGCAGGATCATCCGCGAGAAGACCTCCTTCTGGACCGTGAGCTTGAGCTTGAGTCGGCGCGAGTGCGGCTCTGTCCAGATCCAGTTGGCGTCCACGAGCTTGACGCGATTGAGATTGTTGATCTTCTTGAGACACATCGCGAGCAGCTCGCGCGACTCGAGCTCGGCGACGATCCACGGCGGGCGCGACCACTTGAGACAGCCGCGGCACTGGTGGATGAGCACTTCCTTCGGGATGCCCTCGGTGATGTCCACGCGGCTCTTGAGGCAGCTCACGCACATGTTTGCCGGGTTGGCCTTGATCGGCGCCGCGCACATGCAGCAGAGACTAGTGACCAGCACAGCATCGTCAATACACACTCGCCGAGCCTCGCGAGTCCGCGCGCGCTTACATCGTGGGCAGCTGCGCCTCCATCATGGTCGCCATGGTGTTGCGCCGTTGAGTCGCGTTCTCCCAGTGGCGGCCAGCCAACGCGAATGGCTCCGCTTCTGCGTCCACCCAATCAATACCTAACTACGGAGCGAATAGCTTAGGCTAGGCTAGCTACCGTCGACGTTGCAGCTGTCCATATAAAACCTTGCAAATGAGGTGAATTCCGCGGGCGCCAGCCAAATGCAGCTACAGTCGGTCACTTGCGAGAATGGACGGAGGAGCGACGCCCGCGCCGAACGCGCCGAGCCGCGAGGCCGTGACGATCGTCAAGGACCCGGAGATCAAGTACATCTGCGGCGACTGCGGCATCGTCAACTATTTATCGGCGCGCGACCCGATCCGCTGCCGCGCCTGCGGCTACCGCATCATGTACAAGGCCCGCACCAAGCGTCTCATTCAGTTCGAGGCACGGTAAACTTAGACGGCGCCACGCACGCGGCTCTGATCGATATGGTCCCGAATGAGAAGGTCCGGAAGGCTGTCGTCGTCACTCGAGCGAGGCGTCTTCCTGATGATGCGTCACGACGCGAACAATGGAGAATATGGGACTCGTTGTCCAGTAGGCGCGCGGAACGAGACGCTTCAGGCACTAGATTATGCACGCATTTGAATGGAACATTACATCACTGTATGCAAACCACGATGGCTCCTTTTGCATGGACTGGATGTGGAGAAGATGGATTGTATTAGGATTTCTCTAGATGGCAAGCTGCAGTAGACGCGGCGAGTCTTTCCACACGCGCTGGGCACGATGCAGCACGGCGTTGGCGTCTGTGAAGCGCGAGTGCTCGCGAAAGAACTCGATGTAGGCGACCCAGATCTCTTCGTCATTCTTGCCGAATAGATCGACGAGCTTCTCAAACAGTGCGCGCACACGATCCACCGCGACTTGCGATGCGAGCAGCGAGCTTTCAAAGTCGATGCAACGGAGCAGGAATGCGTGGGTCGACTCGGATGGCAGCAGCTGACCATTGTCAATGTACTTCTTGTACAGTGCGCGAACCACGTCAACTGGACGAGCCACCGATGTCCAGACCAGGTGTTGCTCGCGGACAGCACTCCATTCATCCGAGCCGATATGCTGGGTTTTGATGGCGTCCTACGAATTTGTACAGTGGAAAGCGTCAGCAAAGAGGGAAATCAATGGTGCGTCACGGCAACATTCCGTACCTGGAACGCTGTGTCGATAATACCAGGACTGGAGGCTGGATCGTCGACCAACAGCTCGATGAGCCGGGACCAAATGGCATACAGACCGGCATGGTCGCTCTTCGATACATGCTTGAGTGCATCTCTCAGCACAGTTGCAGCCTCATCCAGTGACTGCTTCTTGTGGTGATGAGTCTTCGTGTCCGGGGATCGACGGCGCTTCGTTGGACGCTTCTCGTGATCATCGTGGGTGTGCGGGTGAAGGACCAGCTGCGAGTGGAGCAGCCACAACTCAGTCGACGCTGAGTACTGCTCCCTTCCAAGAATGTTGTGGATGGCTGCGACGGCGGCCGCACTACCCTCCGTGCGAGCAACGAAGTCCACGTACTTGGTACAGATCTCTGGAGAAAATGTGTGAGCTTCGTCGACGTATTCCTTGAAGGTCTTCTTGGCGTACTCGACGATGAAGGAGGACTTGCCTGGAGACGTCAGACGATCAAAGATCCACTCCACAAACTTCTCCTTTATCACGACGGTTGCGAGCTGCTGGACGCTAGACTCGAAGAGAGCAACGCTCTCGCGCTCAGCTTTGTCGGCGTCGTCCTCAACGACAAAAGGCCGCAAGGCCTTGACGGCGTGGGCGAGTTCGCTCGCAGGAAAGTCTTCGATACAGGCATCCAGGATGAACTGGGACAGATTGGCAGCGAAGCGACGACCAAAGAGGTCGGCAATCGAAACGAACTGGAGGCGGAAGGCCATATCATCTGGGATGGATGCAATTGCATTCTTGAAGATGATTCGCGGGATCACTCCGTCAAGGATCATGGAGCGCGAGCGCTGCTTCTCAGTCTCGGCCTCGATCTCCTCGGTGGCCATGCCTTCCGTATCAGCCTCCTCGGGTAGCTCCTCGAGCAACACGCTCGCACCAGAATCCGCCTGTTCGTTCGAATCATCGCCGTTGAGCTTGAGAATCTCTCGACGCACAGTCAGTTTCTGGATGTACAGCAGCTCCAATCGGAAATACTCTAGCCAGAGCTTCTGGTCGTGCTTGTTAATTCGAATGGCTCGCTGCATGAGCACTCGCGCTGAGTCGACACTGAAGTTCACTGAGAACTCAAACGACGCCGCTTCGATCCACAGTTCCGGACTGCGCGGGTGCGACTGCAAAGCTCTCGTAAACACGTGCGACAAGACACGGCCGCTGCCTTCTGTCTTGCAAAACTCGATGTACTGGAGCCAGAGGTCGATGCTGCCCCTGTGCTTGTATAGCAATCGGTCGAAGATCGCGTGGACGCGCTTGATGCCGGCCGTGTCGCTCAGAGACATCTTGATCAGGCCGAGACGGGCTTTGCGCTTCTTACGCAGCGCCTCGAGGTTGAGTTCGTACTCGATGTAGCGCAGTCCATCGATCTTCCGCAGCGGCACTCGGCGCATCATGTACTCAAACTCACGGCGCCGTTCGACGATCTGATGGATCTCGTCCTGGTGAAACGTAGCAGCACGTCGTCAGCATGAATGAGGCAAGTATCACAGCGAGTCGTGCACAGAATCCCACCGCCGAGAAGAGCTTCTTCTCCTGGAGATCCTCGAGCTCCGGGATCATGCGCTCCATGAGCACCTGCACCGTGTCCGCCATATTGTCTCGAGTTCTCCGCCTTGTTGGCCTCCAGTTCCTTCTGCTCACGCCCACGAGGCGACGCTCGCCAATTGCGCTTATTGCCTTTGAGCTGCTGGTTGGTAGGAAATATCGTACTTTAAAAGATACTCTCAGTAGATAGTTTCTAACATGTTTGTATCGATACGCTGGTGGACAGCTTCATGGCCATCACGTAACCAGCGCCAAGATGAGCGACGACATGTTCCCGAACGACCGCTTCAGCTCGCTGCTGCCGGAGACCGAGCGGCTCCACGACGAGCTGCACAGCGTGATCCACGGCCACAGCTTCCTCCCGAAGACCGCCAGGGAGTTCGGCTCGCCGACCTCGCCGCACAAGATGGTGCTGCACCAGTTCTTCCCGTCCTGGGACGTCCAGGCCTACGTGCGCATGGCCAAGCTGCATCTCCACGTGCACAACTCCAAGTACCCGGTCTACGAGGCCACAGGTGAGCTGCCGCAGCTGAGCGACGGCAACTTCCTCGTGCCCAAGGACGAGATCCTGCAGCACCTCCAGACGTTCCACTGCGACCTGGACGAGTGGCTCAGCGCCACGCACAAGAGTGAGTCGTTCGCGTTCCGCTCCATGGTCAACGACAAGCTCCACCGTGTCATGGTACGACTCAGATCTCTTCGCAACCGTAGTCCTGTCTGCAATCGTATTGAGAGCGCTTTGCTGTTGTGGATTTGCAGACGTACTGCCGCTGGGTGGACCCGATCACGTACAAGGAGATCACGCGTCCGCAGGTCAAGAAGCACGTGCCGTTCCCGGTGAACCACTTCTTGCCCAAGAAGATACACCTCGAGTTCATCAACACGCTCAAACAGAGCGGCCTCCACACCAAGGAGCAAGCTTACGTGATCGCGCGCGACTCCTACACTTCGCTCAACGCCAAACTCGCCGATTCGAACGGCGACTACTTCTTTGGCGACCGACCGAGCGCCCTGGATGCCGCTGTGTTCGGTCACACAGTTGACGCGCTGAGCGACCCACAGCTCTGCAAGACCGTGTACCAATACGCGCCGTTGTTGATCGCCCACGCTGAGCGCATCCGCGACAAGTACTTCGGCCTCGAGAGCGAGGGCAACCGGCCGCGCGCACTCTCCATGGAGCAACTCCAAGCGAGCTACTCGCAGAATCAGGAGAACTATTTCGCCGAGTCGGAAACCAGCTTCATGAACAAGGTACCCGAGTCACTGCACGTGACTTTCTTGGAGCCGTACCGGAGTCTCAACTGGAGCCGACGAGAGCTCGCCGCGGAGGTGGCGAGGAAGAAGCAGCAGGAACAGCAACACGGTGAGGGTGAAGAAGCCGAGACCAAGGGCTTTGACAAGGGCACTCGCAACGTAATTATCGGCGCTGTTGCCGCGATCATCCTGTACGCACTCGCCAACCTCCCCATCAACATCAACTTGAGCGACGAACTCAACGAGGACGACGAAGCTGAAGATGGTGATGATGGATTCTACTATGAAGAGGACGAATAGAACGAGTAGACAAATTGTTTATACATATCTTTTGATGGTCATTAAGTTACAGGTGTCCCCCAGGCGAGCAGTGGACTAATAAAAGGGAGAAAAGAACAGATATACACGCATGGTACAGTTGGACACGCAGGGGAATGCAGAGTATCACCTTGCCGGAGCTTGCTGTCGACTCCTCGCTCGCGGTATCTGCCGCCTGGGAGCGTCGGCTTGATCATTTTACGCCGCACTTCCTTTTGTGGTTCATCCCCACGTCACTTGAATTATACTCGACTTCTTTCGTACAGGCGTAGATTCCCTTATTCGTTATCGACGATCAAAATGGGCTCATCAGGCTCCACAATTGCGTCATCTATCCAGTGGGCAACGTGGTGAGTGGATGCGACCTCAAATCTGGTGCGGATGTGAGCCTATGGTCTTACCTGACGGCAGTGTGATATCTACATCACCACCCATCAGCTCGTCGTCAACTGGGTCAAGTGCCGATAGGCCAACTTTCTCCATCAAATTGTCTGCCTCCTCTAATGATGGCGAATCCTGCAGGACCACGAGAGTAAGAACACAGTACGACAACATCACACCGATCAGCCATCGACACGTACCGTGCTGAGCAACATAGCGTCCACAGCGCTCTTCCATCCTTGCTGCATCATCTCTTGTCGTTTCTGGCGTTCCTTGTTCGCCTTGAGTTCCTTGGTCAGCATTGCTTGACCAGGTGAAGGAGCAGATGTGAGCGACATTCCCTTCTCACGCTCCTTCAACATTAGCCGCAGCCGTTGCTGGTGGAACAGTTCGTACGCCGACGCGTGGCCTTCAGTCATAATCAAGTGAGAGCGCGGGGTTTGTGAGGAGCCCCACTCCTCACGGGGTGTAGCCAGCTTAGAAGCTGTCGAGACAGTGTGTGTGGGGACTGCCTGTATCGACACCGGTGCCAGAGGCTCCGACTGCGACACTCCGACTGGAGGGTGTGTGGGAGGCATGGTGAGACCTTGTGACATCGCGAATTGATGTGAGACCATGGGAACACCATTTTGGTATGCAACCCCGACCGACCCACCCATGGGCGCGGAAGAAGTTGCATATCCCTGCCCGTGTGAGGGCAAGGACATACCTCTGCCATCATTCATCATACCTGTGGCGGCAAACTGTCCGTACGGATTCATCGGCATCGCCACGTGGGTCGACGTCGGTGCCATGGTCACGGGGAATTGCTGACCTGCACTGCTCGAAGCCATTCCTGAAGCAGGGAGCACGTAGTTCGGTGGCAGAGACATATTCCCTTGCATCTGGTACGCTCCTGCAGGAACAGCATACCCTCGGTGCTGCTGTGGCATCGCGTAGCCTTGTTGAGGTCCCATCGAATACACCGGTTGGTTCATAGGAGAAATCGTAGACTGAGCCATCATAGGTGCGTGCGCTTGTGCCATCATTTGCCCGCTTGTCACTTGCACATTCGATGTTGCCGTTGCCCCTGCACTCGACGCAGGCACACCCACTTGTACGCCAGGAGAAAAGTTTTGACTGAGTCGAAAGTTGTGGATAGACGCCGCGACCATATCATTGACGTTTTGCATGTACGAGTTGATCGAAGCTGCGACTTGCTTCGAATCAATAGAAGTTGCACCCGCCCCGTCGGCCACACTAACATTCGATGGTGGAAGGTGAATCGGCTGAGGCGCTGATACTGTCTGCGTCGGAAGCTGCACTGCCGTGTTTGTGGATTCTGGCTTGAACGCAATTGGTTCCAGTGGTTTTGCAACGGGTGACGCGGCTCTCGTCTTCTGTTTCGTGGGTGTCCGTGCAGGCTTCGATCGTGGGTCAGTCGATGCTGCTGCAATTGTGTTGATCGCCGGGGCTGCAGGCTGAAAGGCGCTGGCCGCAGCAGGAGCACTTAGTGTGCTATCGGAAGCAGTCGATGACGCGAGCATCGACTGCTGATGTTGCTGCTGCTCCTTCCCCGCGGCTTTCTTTCCTCGCATGAGCGATTTCCAACGAATCTTGACCGCATCTTCTGTCCGACCCTGAAGCGTTCACGCGTGAGAAGTGGGGCCACCGTCCAAACGGCGGCGGCGACGTACTTTCAAATGCTGCGCAATGATAGACCAGCGGTTGCCTAGCTTTGCCTGCATCTCCATGATGATGCGATCTTCCTCCTCGGTGTACAGGCTGACACGTCCAATTTCAATCAGTTCAGGTGTTCATAAATATTGGAGCTTCGTTCCAGCACAGAAAACCCACCCTTTGTTGATGTTCGGGTCGAGATGATTACACCACCTTTCCCTGCACTGCTTCGATCTAGTCACAAAAAGAGCATGAGACCTTCGCAATTGTTCTGGAGATTCCAAGGGTACCCACGTTCGCCCAGGGATCAGCGACGCGACCTGCCCCCAGTTGCGCTTGCCCTCGGCCACGAGATCTCGCAGCTTGGCGTCCTCCTCGGGGTCCCAGTGGCCCTTGATGAGTCCGGGCTTGAGCACCTTGGTCCACCGCTGGAGACACTGCGTGTGGTTGCGCCCAGGCACCTGCTCGGCGATGGCCTTCCAGTTGCGTTCGCCGCTGCGCTCGACGGCGAGGCGCAGCGATTCGTCCTCGGCCTTGGACCACCTCCGCGGGTTGGATTTTTCCTTGGCGGGCGGCGCCGTCTTGACGGCGTTCGAGATGAGCGTGACGCGCGAGACACCGGCGATGGCGCTGCCCGTGCGGTCTTTCACGGGCAGCTTGATGCCCTGGTCGGCGGTCGAGCTGGACGCGTCCGAGTATCCTCCGTGGTCGTCGGCGTCGTCCTCGTCGTCGTCCTCGTCGTCGTCGTCGTCGTCGTCGTCGAGCTCGTGGTCGTCGTGGCCGGCGTCGAACGCGGCGCCGTGGGACTTGGCGCGCTGCGCCGCGGGCGGCACCACGAGCTTCTTCATGCTGTCGGTGCGCTCGCGCTTCTTGGGCGACTTCTTGGCGGGCGCCGGCGCCATTGAGAGCGACGAGGGCGACGCCGGGTCGGGCGACGAGATGGTCGTCTCGCCGAGCGCCTTGCCGAGCGCCGAGAGGTTGGCCATGGCCACGGGCGCGCTCGCGTGGATCGCCGACATGTGGGGGGCGACGGAGATAACCAGAAAAACTAGGGAGTGGCGGCCATCCACCGCGAGGGGGCTTTGGATTTGACACGGAGAGGGAAGCTTGAGGTGGTGCGCTGCTTTGCGGGCGGTGCGACAACAGAGAGGCAAAAAGGGCGATTTCCCAACGCGGGTTTTCCTTCCGCCAATTTTTGCGGCGCCGAAGAGAAAACCCACCGGCTTATGGTGCGCGTACGGCGCGCGATCGCGAGGTTTTACACTGGCACGCGAGGTTTTGCAGCCGCCGTGAGGTTTTATCCATGGTCCCCAACGAAAATGCTGCCATTCGTACTTTATCGGAGACTTTCGTACCCTGTACCCATCTTCATGACACGCCCAGAAAAAAGCCACGCGTTACAGCAACCGCACTGTCAACTGCCACAAAAAAGTGGTACACTGTACCACAGATGGTGGACAAGGACAAGCGATCTGATCTTCAATGAGGAGCTCACGTAACTGCCCAGGCATTCGCATCCGCCCGCCGTGACACGCGTGGCGCCGCGAAACAAGATCCCCGACGGCGCGCGCGCGGCGCGTCGCTCGCTGCGCCACCGCCGGCGCAGTAAGCGCGACCCGTGAGCAGCTTCAAGATGCCACTCGCCGCCGTCCGGTCGAGCGCCTGTGAGGTCACCCCAAGTAGCCTTCGACCGCGCGCACTGTCGCGATCTGCTTGCTCATTCCAATACCAGCCCTTCTGCTCACACTTGCAATCGAGGCGATTCCACTCGACGCACCTTCTGACAAGTGCAATAAGCAAACCAGGTTCTGATCGCTCGGCAACGTTCATGTTCTAGCTCACAACCGCCGGTTTCAAGGAATTTGCAGGTCGAGGCTTTTGCGTCGAACCCTGACGGGTCGTGGTCACCGGATTGCCGCACTGCACACTGCATTGGTGATCGGGTTGGCTACGATGTGGACGTTTGCAGTGCCATTCAAGATTGTGATTGGCACGATGCCCTTGCAGTCTGTCAGTTACATGCAATCTTCACCGTTGTGGACGTTCAACCACCCATCGCAACACAAAGAACTTCCTGCGGAGATATCACTTGGGCTGGGTCGGCTTTTTTCGTAATTTAAACTGTGGGCCCTCTCTACAACGCGGCTCTTCGGTCGCTGGCATGGAAAATCAGCTACAGCATCTCGCCAACCTCAACTACTGTCGTAATCGGGTTTTCCTGATTACGGGCAGACCTCCCAGATCAGATCCACAGAGTCAGACGGCGCTAACTGTGTCTTATTCAACGTCTTCATCCGCCAAATCGCACAGCGATGACGTGCAACAAGTCTAAGGCAATGGCCTTGCGAACACCCAATCAGCTTGAGTATAAACATCATCCGAGAACTCATTGAACCATGACCGCAAGGATGAGAACAATGCAGTATCACGTGTCGATCACGTCGACAGCGTGTTTAGTATCCAGTGGGGTGGTCGGTCGTTCCGACTAGGCGTCAGGCGCGTGCGCGCCACGACATTACTGATGAGAATCACGCACGTCGCCATTCAGATCGGCGTAGCGTCCTCATGGACGTCCCAGCTTCCTTTCGTGTTTGTCGCGGCAGGGTTTCCCTTCATGGTATCCGAAGTGTTCGCAATCTGCTTGCTCTTTGACGTCCGCGTAGTCTTGGCGGTGACTGGCGATCGAATCCACCCTGTGGCTGCGTACTGGATTTACCTTGAACTCCATTTACCCTTAATATAATGGTAAGTACTGGGCCGTCGTGAGACACTACCATTGAGCTTGCTGGCCTTAGTCAAGTTTGAATGATTGAAGCCCAGGTGCTCCAAGCTCATTGAAATCGAAGACCTCTCCCGCGATGACTGTTGTGATCATTTTGTTTGGATGGGGGATAGTATTGCTCAACAACAGATGCCTCGACAAGCAAGCAGCAATGCTGGTATAGACGCTCTGGCGTGTCATATGCTCACCCGAGAGTGCTGAGTGCGATCTTTTCGCTCTCTTCCAAACGCTGATCAACAACTCAAAAGTCGGTGGCGGATCGAGATATCCGGATCTGTGGCAATGGCCATGAATATCGACTAGCTATCTCCGGCGGAAGCCTCCAATCTGCTCTTGAAACAGCGGGATGTCAAAATGACAAGAACAATGCAGATTCGACCTTTCAACTCAAGTTCATCGTGTGTCCAACAAATGACGACCATGAAATCATTCGCATCACCCTAAATGACTATTGTTCAAATTCGAAATCATCCCCCTCAGCGAATACGCCAAGTGTACCATTCGAATCCTCTACACAATCTGCTCAAAACCGCGTCTACTACAGCGACATCCGGCCCCGGGTTGATGTTGTCGACGAGTTTCTCCGCATTTGGCCTCTTCTCAGAGCTCGAGTCGGTGTCGGTGTTGTTGGAGATGTTGTGGCTCCAGAGGAAGATTACGTTCTTTTCTGTGCTTGTTGGCGTTGTGTATTTGATGGCCGCATGATGGAACGCGATGCGGTTTTGTGCGGGGTGATCAAGGATTCTTCAGTGAAACGACGGATGTCAGAGTGGTGCCCAACGATGGTCACCCGCTATGAATAGTCACTCTGTCGATGTCGAAGATCAATCTGGATTTTAGCCGCGCGACTACATCAGTTGCTGTCCATAACTCCAGAAGAACACGAATACGGCTCACGTCGGCATGCGAGGAACGTCTGTCAAACCAACGCCGTCGTCTGCAGCAACTGCTTCCAACAACAGCAATCAACCCCAAGCATTTATCGCAACGTCACAGACCCGGCGAAAGCGGTTATTTAGCAGACTCAAGAAACCGATTGAAGGAGTGGACAGCCAGCTCGTGCTGCGCGGAGCAGTGTCAGTGGAGCGTCTTCTCGCTTTGCGAGACTACACGGAACGAACTTCATGGATTCGCGCGGTTGCAGTGAGTCTTCTAACTCCGGTGCCTGAGCTGTTTCTCACTTTGGCCATTGAATGCATCTCCTTGACGACACCCTCTCACAAGTTGGATCAACAGCAAGCGTTCTGGCTGCGGATTTTCGTCACTTCAACGGTCGTGGTACTCTTTCTTGGCTGCAGCATCAGAGAAGTGGCCGGGCGAAACGTCCGGCTCAACATGTTGCGCTTGTTGCCAGCAGCACTGCTTGCCGCAACTTTGTACTCGGTGTGCCTTATCGCCGTCGCGGCCGTGTGGACATTTCCTGCGCCCTTCATGGCAGTTCTCGGTGGTGGGCCCTTTGTGATCTGCATAGTCGTGGCAATGGTTACGGTGATGGATGCTCGCACCATGGTCGTAGAGACCGTGAAGTTCAAGAGGCGTACGGCAGGTATAAACTCGGTCTCCAGTGGGTTGTCGTTGATCTACTGGGTATACCCTCTGCATTGTGTAACCTTCCGTTTCGTGGGCAAGTCGTATCAGCTGCCAATGCTTCTCATTTTGCCACTGCTGAAGTTTGGCTGGAAGAAACGAATGTGCCCCAAGCTCACCGAGCTCGAAGATTTCACCCCAACAATCATGATGTTCACGATCGAGCTCTTCAACGCATTGTACCTGGCAACCTGCATGCAAAGCTCGGGGTCGCCAACCACTACAGTTGCGATCCTATTCGTCGATTTTGCCCAGGAGCTCAATCGCATCAGACGCCTTCACAGTCGCGCGGCTGATTTGCTTCGAAGTCTCCAGGGCAACATAGGAGGTTCGACGCCCAACCTATTCCAACATTTCATCCAACGTATTGATAGATCCCAGCAAAGAAGCAGAATACTTCAGGGAGTACGAATCCGTGGAAATGGTCTCGATTGGCAGCTCTCTCTACCCACGAAACGAATGATCCAGACATTAATGGACCAGCAAAAGCAGGCTCGAAAGTTCACTCTGTCGCCTACACCAGGCAGATTCGCTCCGGTCCGTACTGAGGATAACTTGGTGATTCATCAGACTCTTCAATTACTTTTTCAGTGCGAGTTCATGCTCCTCGGCGAGTACTTCGAGTGTGCTATCCCAATTCTCTATATGATCTACCTGCCCATACTCAAGACCATGAAGAACTGCATGTACTACGGACACATCTGGTCTCTCTCCCACACTGACCTCATCAACGCGCTTCTTAGTATTGGTGTGTACTCGTGCTCGAGTCCGTGTCATTGATGGTGTTGATATTGTGGGTTCGGAGGAAGTTCGCGTTCTCGCCTCTGCACTTGTTGGCGTTCGTACTGGACGAGCAGATGATATTCGTGCAGTGCAATGTCATGGGACAGATTCTCTACGCGCTACAGTACACGGTCGCTCATGCAGGTTGGTTGAGCTTAGAGCCCATCCAGGTTGGTCCGGATTCTGACTGTGAGGTTCTGCCATAGGTGCAGACTTTTCTTTTCGGTTCGCATGGATAAAGGACCATTCGGTGGAGTGGTGGTTAGATAAGCAAGCTTGACCTGATCTCGCCGTAGATCCCCTTCATCGACAAAGGTCCTGTTTGAATGATCTCACGAGTAATTTCGCTTCGACACATCGACCAGAGGTGGTACAAGCTCACCGATCATATCCGTAGATGACTCGCACAGGCACATCCTGTCGATGGTCAAATCGACAAGCGTCAATCACTGACCTTCGAGTGAATAATCGCATTGCTCCAAATATACCCGTGCTCTCCAAGATCAGCCCAAGACGTGGTTGCACTCTCCGTCACTTATCACGACGCTTGCCCACCGTTGTGGTAGGTGGAGCGCCGCAGATGGCTCCTTTCGGCGCCCAGGTTTGGCCAGCTCAGCCAGTCGTGCCTGCGCGTACGAATGCCACAGTGCAGGCATCTTCCTCACCACAAACTGCTCCGCAGCAACGCGCCCGAAAAACTACACCTTGTCGAATTTTCGGCCCGGTCGTAGCTCATGGCTCTGTCTCTGCAGAGCGACTGCTGGCTCTTCGCGACTACACGGACCAAACCTCCACAGTCCGAGCAGTGGCTGTGTGCATCACTATGCCTGTGCCTGCGCTGTGCATCTCCCTCGCGATTGAGTGTATCCCCCTCGCGTCTCCGTCGGAGCCGTGGAAGAAGCAAGTGGCATTCTGGATTCGGTTGGCAATCACTGCTTTTATCCATGTGCTTCTCTCTGGCATCGCATTCAAGCGGCAATTTGTCCACTGCTCGATCCCGCTCAGTCTCACTCACATTGCTGCCGTCATCTGCGTTATATGTTGCTGCTATCATCGCGATCTCGGCGTGGTGGACCTTTCCCGTCCCATTCTTGTTCGTGACGGGGGTATCGTGCTCATGATTTGTGAGGGCGTCGCTGCCGTCGTTCTTGTCAACGTACGTGCGGTTATGGCCGCTGTCAAAGACGTGTCAGCGCAAACTGAGTCGATACTTCGAGCCTTGGAAGACAAGCAGCGAGCGACACCAGGAAATATTCAGTACACTGCTGCTTGCTCCAACGACGTTGATGATGCCATCATGCAGACTCTCCGGCTTCTCTTCGAGTGCGAATCGATGATGTTGAGCGAGTATTTTGAGTGTGCTGTCCCTTTGCTCTACGTCGTCTACCTCCCAATTATGCGAGCGCTTCCGAACGGAGTCTTCTTTGGCCAGATTCAGTCTCTCTCTTCAACAACTCTCGCGGACGCGCTGCTCAACATTGGTGGGTACTGGCTGCTCGAGACGATCTCCCTACTTGTGTTAATCGTGTGGCTGCGGCGCCACTTCGGTTTTTCACCATTGCATCTCTTGGCGTTCGTGCTGGACGAGAACATGGTCTACGTACAGTCGAACGTGATTCTTCAAATGCTCGTGGCTCTTCAGTTTACAATCGCTCACGCAGGTGGGTCCGTGTCGATCATAACCCTGTAAATTGAGTGTGCTTCACGATGCGTTGTGAGTTTAGGTGCAGATTTCTCCTTCAAGTTCGCTTGGATCAAGGACCCTACGGCGAAGTGGTGGATCCACTGAGAGATTCAACGTGTCGTCCCGAGGCAACCACAGAGAACGATACCCCCTGTGTGTGCAGAAGTGGCCATCACTGAGCCCTTGATATGTACACCGCCATCCCCGAATGTCAATCAAGCATCGACAAGCGAAGAAGAACCAGAATTCGTTCCACATAACAGTCATGACGCCTCGAAACGCTTGAACCAGCAGCGTGAAACCGATTGTCGTGTGCTCAGACGGGCGATTTGCGAGTTCGCGAACCCCGTGAGTTGGGTTCCACTGCTGTCGGATCATCACTAGACGTTTGTAGACGGTTTTAATCCACGGACACTTCACCATGACCACGGCGGAGTCAAGCTTTGTACGCTTCTCTAATATTGACGGATCCCACCACACTCAACGATCTCCTGATCAGTATGGCTACACTTGCTTGAGTTTATAACCAATCATGCCAGGAGGCCCCGTGCTATTGGCCAAAATATCTCATTCCTTTCCAGGAGGTCCAAGCGGCATCCTGATCAAGAACCATGAGCGCCGGTACGAGCTTCTTCTCTTCGACAGCGCCCACAGGCTTCAGGGCTGTGGGCGAGACGTCTCACTCACCGTGGCCGCATAGACAATGAGGCGCTGCGGGCCAAGTACGAGGCGCTCAAAGAGCTCCACGGCACGACCGAGCAGGTGCCCCCCGTCGCGCTCTTGCAACGACGCTTTCTCGCTCAAACTGCTGCGTGCACAGGATGTGAGTGAGTTGACGGCGCGGTTCGACGCCGTGCAGGACCGCCTGCGGAAGGTCCGCGCCGAGAACGAGTGAGTTGGCTGCCAGCCTTGCGCGACACGGGGGTGCTGACGAGGCTCCCGATGCTCGCAGGTACCTCATCGGCAAGTTGTGTGAGTACACGCCGAGCGACTTTGAGTCGGACCAGTCGGATCTCGAGCGAGACGAGGATTTACTGGACAAGAAGCTGCCGTTGCCGCAGCTGGTACGCCGTGGCCTGACTCTGCTCTCGGGGCCAGCTTGATCCTCACGAACAGGTTCCGATTAGGATAAACCACAATCCGCTGCAGCCAAGAGCGCTGCGCGACGAAGAGCTGAGAAGAGCGCAGCCCGGAAACGCGCCGTGGCAGCAGGGAAAAAGGTGCGAATTTCTGCTAGTCGCTATTGAGTGCGCTGCCATTCACCCATTGATGTTGACCTAAAAACTCGTGTCCGAAGAAGGGAGGCAAGGCAAGCTGATTTGTAACATGATGGCTCACAATCGCCTTTTGATAATTATTTCGCCCCTCACGAGATTGTGAGCATGGGTATAGCGCCAGACGAGAGCAGCAGGCGACATGCCTCGCGACAGCCCTCATCTGGATCTCGTGACTTGGTCTCCTGCAGCCAGGCCATCATCTCTATGACGCTCTGACCGAGTTCTTGGCGCAACAAAAACGGTGGCATCACCAGTAGCACGCGACTGAATGCGTACAGTACCTGGCGCCGCACAGCCGCGGCACCATTGGAACGGTAGTGCCATGCAAATTCCATGAGTCCTTTGGCCATGGGCACGGCCTGTGGTGCGTGGCCAGCGCATTCAACTAAGCTGGACAATGCGTGGAGAAGATGTGCGAGGAAAACGTCCTCCACCTCGCTCAGCCTCTTTGTTCCTTGCAGTTGACGCGAGTATTCCGCGTAGCCGAACAACAATGGGGAAAAGAACGCCACGGCGTGGTCAGCAAACGCGTTCTTCTTTGCTGGCGCGAGCGGGTCGCGTCGGTATCCGAACCTGCGAGTCTTCAGGCCCTGCATCGTGCGATGCTCGATGTCTTCGTGAAGCAGGTTCTTCGCCATAGTTGGGCGGAATGCTCCCGTTTCGGAGAGTTCCTGGGCAGCTGCAGTCATCGCTTGAAGCACATCGAGACGTGACTGTAGCAGTTGCTCACGCTCGAGAGCCTGTCGTTGAAGATAAGGGACAGCATTCAAGGGTGATAACATACAAGCTGCTGCGAGTGCCTTCGACCGGAGCAGAGCAAAGTTGGGCGTACTGAACTTGTCCTCCAGACGGAGCAACGCCGTGACGACAGCCTTGGCGTTGTGGTGAAGATCCTTCGGTTTTCGCCGAAGCAAAGACTCGGCCTCCGCCAGGGCGGTCTCAGTTCTCTCTCGTTCGTCTTCAGCATGCAGAGCAGATAGCAGGTCCTTGATGTACAACGGCCGAGGTGCCTTCAAGTCTTCTTCGTTATCGTCGAGATCATAAGCTTCCAGACTCATGTCCGATTCAGAGTCAGAATCGGCTTGATCGTCATCCGCCGGATGTTCGCTCTCGTCGTCATCGCTATCAACCGCAGTGTCCAGATCGATGAACGCCAAACCTTTCTTTGCCTGCTTCTTCACCTTTTTTGGTTTTGTGATCGAGCTTTCTTGTTCGGACCCCTTCTCACTGTCTGCATCGGTTGCTTGCACACACAAATCTCCAGGAGTTTCCCGGGGACCAGAAAAGTCAAACCGTACGCTCGATATGACAACGACTGGGTCAACCTCTGTGATCTCGAAGTCTAGTGGCTGGTCTGGAGACATGATTTTCGAAACGCTTTCCCCCACGCGCATACCGAGCAGACGAACTCTTTCGACTGAGTGTGCCATGTGAGCTTGCACACCCTGGCACAGCTTCATCGTCCAGTCTCGGTTGGCAAAGGCATCCTGTCCTAATACGGGTATCGCGTATCGAAGAAAAAAGCAGACTGATGAGTTAAGGCCATAGTCCATGGTCAACGGAAAAGCGTCACCACTCCAGCGGCTCGCAACCACGTCGAAAACATTACCAAGGGGAGACTCACTCGCTTGGACAGCGCCGAGTGAGTCCACAAGCATTCGCAGCCAGAGATAGTCGTGGACAGGCTTGGCAAGTAGGATCTTGTGGGCGATCACGAACTGGAACTGTTTGTTCTCGTATAGCTCGCACGGAATAAGCGACAACAACAAATACTGGGGCGAGGAAACAACGTCCAGCATGTCATGACCAGTATTAACTGACGATGCTTGGGCGAGATGCAGAAGAAATGGCTCATAGGTAGATGATGGTAGAGCACCGAGTAGTCGACTGTGTGAGGCTGCGCAAGACTTGTCGTAGAGGTCGTCACGCGCCATCCACGCTCGCGCGAGTTGATCCAACTGACCGATACGAGCCAGCTTTTCTGTGAACATACGGAAAATTGCAGCGCATGCGTCGTTGTCTGGAGCCACCATGAGAAGGCCGTCCAAGAGATCTCGGCCCAAGCGAAAATTGAACGTCCGAGGGGAGAAGAACGCCGGGGTCGATCGCTGGAGACGGTTGTACACGAGATCTGGTACAGAACAAAGCGAGGAGATCGCCGGCTGAGCTGTCATAAGCGATCGAGATCCGCGCGAGCTGAAGTCGTCGAGCAGCTGAAGAACGATGCGCTGAAAGCCGTCGGCCTCGAGCACCAGCTCGAGCAAACGCACAGACTGCGCCAGCACCTGCGCAGCCTCATCTACCGTTTGATCCTCTCTCGTCGTTCCAGTCGGAGGCTTCATCGCCGAGATCTGCGAGATTAGAGCGCTGGTGGCAATCAGTGGAGGGATCGTGGGAATCTCGAAGAACACATCAAAACACTCGAGACGCTGCGCGGCGCTAAACCCTGGGAGTAGATGCACGGCCACAAACGAGAAGAGGAACCTAGCGATCTCGCGATAGAAGCGGTCGACGTAGATGCGCTGCAGCAGAACATTTCGTGGTGGATATATGGCATCACAACAACTCTCCGTGAAAACAAGCCCACCTTCCACGACGAGTGGCACTCGGTCGGGTGCGTCAAAGGACGAGCGAGCTGCTGTAGCAACTGAGCGGCTTCTCGGAGGTCGAACGCGCGCTCTGCCTGCTCGATCGCGCGCTTCTTCGCATCGACATACGCACGCAGAAGCTGCTCCTCGCGCGTGTCCTCCATCGTGGTAGTTGTGCGAATTTTCCCAACTAAATCCAGTCACTCTGACATAATCAGAAGTGATAATTCTGGACCACCTGAGTATCCAATTGAAACGCGTTGCAAAGGCGGAATGAGCCACTTTGACAGACGGGAGGTTCAAAAATATACTAATGCGTCCCTATTTCCATAGTACATTAAGACCGTACTAAACAGGATCATTTCTACAGTGCGTTCATTTCTACTTGGTTTTCCAATGTAGACATTCTCAATACGCCCGATGATCGTATCGGGTTCCCTTCGTCTACTCGGGATGTTGGCCTTGTCCTCTGAGACCTTCTGGTCGTGGAGGCTTGGTGTTGATGAACGTCCGCTGTCGCATTCCAAGGCAGCGTGAGCGAAAGGAGCGATATGAGAGCGTATTGAGACCCCCCCCAATTTTCTTCTTTACTTTCATTTCAGATCCGTTCCATTGCACCTGGTCTTCCGCCGCCCAATCTTCTCTCCGTTCCTCGGCACCTGACCATGGGGCAGCCGCGTTCTTTTTTCTTTCCTCCTTCCCTTGTCGCTCTCTCTGCCACGCCCTCCAGCCTTTCCAGCCGCACGCCTTCCCGACCACTTCAACATGACCACGCGCCCGGAATTGCTGCCCCCGCGGGGTCACAAAAAAACGACCACATCGCTTCCCGCAAGATTTCCGCCCCACTTGAAGAGCTCCTCCCATGGCCGCCACGCCGCCCTTCAGCTGGAGCGGCCTGCTGCAGTCGCTCTTCGACGTCGAGGACGACGCACTCGGCGCCGCGGCCTCGCCGCTCGCGGCCGCGCGCACGCCGCGCTGGAGCCACTCGTCCAGCACCTCGGCCTCGCGCGCCGACGACGCGGACGCCGCGCTGCCCTACAGCCCCAGCCGCCTCGACGGCGAGTTCAACGTTTGGTTCCCGCGCAAGCCACTCGGACTCGGACTCGTGCCCAGCACGCAGCTCTACGGCTCCTGGGAGGTCTCAAGCGTCGCGCCGGCGGGCTCTGCGTCCTCGCCGGCGGCCTCGCCTTCGAGCCACGGCGACGCGCGCGAGCGAGGCAAGATCCGCCGCGGCGACGTGCTCATCGCCGTCAACTTCTCCACGCGCGCGGCGCAGCTGCCGCGCGACGAGTTCTCGGCGAATGTGCAGCAGAGCGCGTGCCCCGTGGTCGTGACGCTGCGGCGGCCAACGCTCTACGGCTCGTTCGACTCGCGGTCGCTCTCCACGGCCATGTTTCCGGCGTCGACCGAGTACCGCGGCAAAGACTCGGACCTGGACACCAAGCGGTTCCTCGCGCGCGCGCCCTCCAAGCAGTGGAAGCGCAGTCTGCAACACGAGCTCACGCAGAAGAAACGCCGCGCCAAGGCGAAGAACCGTGCAAAAGCGAATTGCGAGCCAACCCCCGAGGCCGATCCACTGTCGGCGTCGTCCTCCACCGCGTCGTCGCCGTCCGAAGCCTTCTCGCGAGCTCAAGCATCAGAGACGCGGCCGAGGAACCTATCGACGGCCGATCTCACGCCCATGGGCGAGTACACGGTCACGTTCCACGACGTTCCGCTCAAGCTCGTGCTCGCGCCGTCGACACGGCTCTACGGCTCTGTGGAAGTCTACGACCCGAAGCAGCACACCCCGCTGATCCAAATCGGCGACGTCGTGATGGCCGTGAACGGCGACTCGAGCGTCGCTCGGTGGCCCACCGACGACGCGATCGACCACATCAGCTACCTCGAGTCGCCCGTCACAATCACGTTCCGGCGGCCGGAAGCCTACCGCAAGTACCTCGAGACGTACTTTAAGACGACGCAGTCCAAGATCTCGTCACGGTCGACTGCGACCGCCATGTTCCCGGACTCGGCTGAATACAAGCACGGCCACTACCGCCTCAGCAAGAAGAGTCCCGCAAAACCTCGACGAGGCTCGACGGCCGACCAGGTGCAGAGCACCAACTCTCACCGCGACCTCGTCGAAGAAGGCCAGGGAGAACTCACCAAGCAAGAATGGTTACGCATCTCCCAGGAGCTCGACTCAAGTGACCAGTTCAAGCTCTGGCAGAGTGGATCGTCGAAGACGCAGGCGACGAAAAGCAAGCCATCAAGTACGGCTTGGTCGCACACGTCGGCATTCCTCACCGAGCGCCACGTCCACTACCTCTGGGCGCATTTGCCCGAATACCTGACATGCAACGGCATGGAGCTCGTTTACGACACCCGCCGTCACGGATGGAACTTGCTCAGTTTCTACGCTCACGTGCTCGACAAAGGCCCGACGATCCTCGTGGTCAAGGACACTCGTGATCAGGTCTTCGGAGCGTTCTCGTCGACGTCCTGGAAGCACAGCACCGAAGTGTACGGCAACGGACGGTGCTTCGTTTTCTCCCTTCGCCCTCAAATGAAGGTGTACGCGTGGTCGGGGCTGGACGACACATTCATGTACGGCCGTCGCGACGCCATAATGATGGGTGGGGGCAAGAAAGGCATCTCGTTGTGTGTTCAGTTGGACGAGCTGCGAGGTTTCTCTCAGGCGTGCGACACCTTCGACTCTCCACCGCTCGCTCCGTCCACGAACGAAAGCGGAGGCTTCGACATGGAGAACATGGAGGTGTGGTGCTTCTCCGGTTTGCGCGTTTGAGTTCACGGAACCCCAGTTTTCGCTTTCTTCCCATCAGCGCAGTGTATAATTGAGTCATTCTTTCTTCTATGGCTATGCGTGTTGGAAACCTCCTGTTCGGATGAGCGAGGGGTTCTTCATCGCTCGATTTGGTGTCGACACTTCTGCCTGCCGTCCATAGAAACGTTTACTCAGCAGGACATGCAGAGCTCTAAGCACGCCGGAACGTACTCGGTTTGGTGCAATTTGAGAATTTGGGTGGTCAACAACCAGGACGTTGGATCTTGAGTTCGTCTCTGAACCCGACGAGTAGTTGACTGGAGTTGGCTCTGCTGACTCGACTGCATGCATCCTTCGAGCTTCCTTGGCGACGATCTTGCTCGTGGATGGGATGCCTTGCTCCAGCACCTGCCAAGCCGGGAGCGCCTCGTGAGTCCGTGTCGGCACCCGCTGCTTGGCGTTGATGCCATCAAATGGCTGGTTGGTGATCGGGTCGAAACCGTGGACGAACGCCTGGGTATGACGCTCGTGGGCGAATCGATTTAGACATAAGTGCTCTTCCCGTTCGGCGAGTTTCTGGCCATGCGCGTGCATCCGCAGCTCAAAGGCGTGCTGCAGCATTTTGTTCTTGGCACGCTCGGCGTGGCCGTCGTAGCGACTGATCTGCGCGGGGTTGAGGACGGTTTGATTCACGATGTTGTAGATCTTACCTTCGGCGAACTGCTCGCGTGGCGGCAGCCTCGCGACCCTGTCTTTTCCGTGTGTACGCTGCTCTTCTGTCCGCGCGTCCAGAAACTCTGCCTCCTTGTCGGAGTCGTAGAATGCGATCCGCACCGGGTGGAAGTCGTTCTTCTTGTTGAACTTGACCGCGGCCAACTCTTTCGCCTTGATGGACTCGTCCTGCTCCCGCTGATCATTACGATCGTGGTATTTGTTTGAGAGAATATTAAAGTCGCGCGTGCGGCGATTCTTGGCTGCCGGAGAACTAGGAAGCGGTGATACCACAGCTAACGGGGGCTCAACTCCGTCGCGCAGGATGTTGGTGACAATGTTGTAGTCGACTCTGCTAGTGCGTCGGGGCTGACGAGACTCTTGCGGCGGGTCTTTTGGATCGTGTGCTCCAGTGTACATCGGCGAATGGTTCATGAGGTTGAAGCGCTGGACGTTGCGGAGCTGCCGAGCCTGCAAGCGTGCACAGCGCAGTCAAACGTGACAGAGATGATGGGGTGGGTCACTACACGTACTCGGCTGTGTTCCAGATCTTGTTTCCGTTTGGAAGTCTCATCCTGCATCCTTTGGAGCTCTCTCTCAGCGTCGCGGAACTTGCCGAGCACGAGATCGTACTGCCGTTCTTCGCGGGACTTCTCGTACCTCGTGACATGTTTGACGGGCGTCTGCTGCTCGGGTCCCCATGGCAACGTCGCTTTGGCCGCCTGGCAGGTGATCTTTGAGAGATGCCCCACCTCAGTCAGCGCGAGTGCCCAAGCTTACGTGGTACTTCTGGATGTCTTCGGCCCACGATTTGCCGTACGTGGTACCGCCTCCCCTTGCCGGAGCGCGAGCAACGGCTTGCGCCACATCTGTCGTCGCCATTAGACCCGTGAACCAAAGCCGACCGGGTTCCCGGGTCGTGATCGATCTCCTTGTCCAAGCTTCAAGACAAGACTCCAGTTCAAAATTAACTTTCGCCCTGTTGTTCATAAACGGGTCTCTTTGCTGCATTGAGCGAAAATGAGGCAGTAAAGGCGGTTGCTCACTCAACCGATGTCTCTCTTGATCTTGCTAAATGGATGTGCCTAATGGATTCTACAATAGTGGCTTTCTCGTCGCCCGGGGACGCGGCAGCTTAGATATGAGGAGAAACTTCTCAATAGTTTGCATCCCACGTGTGCATGTGGTTGCGCACGTCGTCCACGCCCTTGTTGTTGACGAGAAAGCGCGAGATCGAGTCGAGCTCGCGGTCGTTCATGTCGTCGATGAAGCTCGAGCAGCCGATCGCATTGCGCGGGTGGAAGAGGTACGACATGGGCGAGTTGTCGATGATGATCGTCTGCGTGATGTCGCGATCGAGCACGGAGAGATCTTTGACGTAGTTGCCTTCGTACTGCACGCAGTGCTCGCGGAAGAGCCGGTACTTGATCGTGTTGTGGGGGTCGAGGCGGTCAAGAAGCGGGTCGGCGTACTTGCTCAAACTCGCCGTGTACACGATAATCTCGTAATACTTGGCCATCTCGACCAGGAATTCGTCGACACCAGGCCGCTTGCACACGTACACCTGGTGCACAGTGCCGTCAATGTCGACAGGAATGATGTAGTCCGGACTGGCGGTTGGTTTGAACGACGAGTGGACAAGCGTCTCGTCCAGATCCAAGACTAGGCACTTCTTACCCGCGTCCTGTGGTGCCAGCGGCGGGATGACACTCTTCCGAAGCTCGACGACATTCCGTGACGAGACCGCAGCGGGCTTGCTGGTCTGGCTCTTCGCTGGCGCTCCTTTCTGCTGGTTCTGTTGCGCGAGCGATTGCTGCTGCTTCTCTTGGTCCGAGACGCCGAGAGCTGACCAGATATTCGCGAACAAATTGCGGAAACTGCCACCGTTCGGACCTTGCTCGTCGTCCCCGTTGCCGTTACTGCGCGAGCCGTGCTGGCGGCGCTGCGAGCCTCGCCCAGTGGCCACGATCGCGTTCTGCTTGCCATTGCGGTTCGCCTGGTGGACGATGCTCGCGAGCGGGTTGGGATTCAAGTCGCCGAGCTGCTTTTTGGACGGCGTCGAGCCCCCTCCGTTCGACGAGTTGGCCGTGAGCTCCGAGTTGGGGCCGTGGTTCGTGTTCTTGCGTGAAAACACGACCGTCTGGAAGAGGCCGCCGGACTTGGGGATCTCCGTCTTCATGGTGCTGGCGCCGCCCGGCGTTTGGTTCTTCGTGCGAGCCGCTGGCATCATCTTGGGCTTGCGGGGCGTTGGCGTCTGCGTCGTGGCTGAAGACGACGGCGAGAAGAGAGCGCGGGGAGGACCGGCTCGAGAGAGAGAGAGAGGGAGATGAGACTAAGTTGGCGTGCTTGCGAAGGTGCTGCTGGTTGGAGATTTACTCGAATGTGAGGCACTGGACCCCTCGGTAGACCTTGCGTCTGCTGAAAACTCGCCCTGCAGCACTGTGCAAGTCTGTCCTGGGCTGACCAGGGCACGAGACAATTCCATCGCAGCAGGCAGGAAACAGAGACGGCTACGATCTCTTCGGTCTCTTATAAGCCGCCATCGGAACCCAAAACGTTCCCAGTCTCGCTGCCTAAATATACGCGATTCTGCACAGACTGCGAGGCTCTCGCCCACGATCTTGACAGCTATTTTAGTGCGTCGAAATCGAACTCTGTCTTTGACCCAATCGAACGGCTCAGCACCATATCTTTCCCACCATAATTTTTTCGAACAAAGGGCTCATATCCCACCTCGACTGCTGAATAGCCTACGGCCGGCCGTCGTAGGAGAACATGTCTGTGAAAATGGCCTCGTACACATCGATGCCTCGCAGGAACGTGTCTTTGTGGAGTCGCTCGTTGTGCTCGTGCAGAAGGATCTCCGTCTTGCTCATGGGCGAGAAGCCGAGCGCCGGGATGCCGAGCTTGCGAACGAGTCGGCTGTCGGTGCCTGCCGGGAACACTTCTGGCTCGACGCGCATGCCCAATTTCTATATCGCAGCGTTCACAATCAGAACTAAGACACATACTGCGAAGCGAGCGAGCGAACGTACGTCGCACGTTCCCTTTAACAGTGTCCACCACACGTTCGAGTCGTCGCATTTGGTCTTGTAGTGCTCACGAAAGATCATATTAGCCTCCGAGACGTACTCCCATGAAACGCCTTCAGCCTCGCACCATTTGTCGAGCATTTTCTGAATCGTAAACAGACCACATCGTGAGAAGACACAACATTCCCGCTATTGGCCCCCGTCCAGTCCGCACCTTGAACTCGCCGAGATCTTCGTTGGGCGAAATGCGAATATCGAAGCCGGCGATCGCGTCCGTCGGAATCACGTTCATCGCGTAGTTCTTGCCGTCGCCGAGCGCGACGCCTGCCTTCAGCACCGTGAGGTTGATGGTGGTGACGTCGCCCAGCTTCCTCTTGAGCATGTCGCCGTGCTTGCATCCGACGTCGGCGTTGAGCAATTTATCTTGTTCCTCGCGGTACTTGAGCGCCTTGTCGCAAATCTCGATGAGCTTCGCAGTGGCTGTGTCTTGGATGAAGCAGCTTCCGTGGCCAGTGGGCCCTTTCGCCTTGACATAGATCCACCAGCCCACGCGTTCACCGTAGAACACAGTAAAGGCGTCCTCCGGGTTGGCTAGTCCTTCGTCAAACACGAACGCGATCTCTCCGAGTGCCGTGAACTGCTCGCTGGACAGGAACGTGCACCAGCCGTCCGCACTGCCCACCTCCTCGTCCGGCACGTAAAGCAAGTGGACGTCGCGCTTGGGCCTGAAGCCCGCGTCGATGAGCCGTGCGACGGCCTCAGCGTATTGAATGCAGACGCTCTTCATGTCCTGCGCGCCACGACCGTAAATGTTGCCGTCTTCCAGCACCTTGGCCTGTCCAGACACCACCGGTCAGCGCAGTCGGCAATGGAGTGCGAATCGCACCTCCACGTACATCGAACGGGTCCGAGTGCCAGTGGTCGCGCAGCGCGGGCACGACGTCGTAGTGCGAGTTGAGGATGATGCAGGGCAGCGTCGAGTCTTCGCCCTTCCACGTCGCCTGCGCCAGCGCGTCGTCAGTCTCGCCCCACACTCTCAACCACCGGCGCTAATACGCACCAGCACGAAGGGCTTGTTGGCCACGAGCGAGAACACTTGCACCGAGAGCCCGATCTCCTCGAGATACGCCTTGAGCCACTGCGCGCACTGTGGCACACACCCGTCACTGCCGTGATTTCCTGGGAGCGCTGCGTGGCGGCGACGAACCCGGTCGTAGACGCCCTTGGGCCCATCGCTGCTCACGGTCGGGAAACGCAGGAGCTCTAGGAAGCGCTCCATAGGGTCTTTACGCGGGCCCATGGTTCTCTGGGTTTTCTATCCACTTCCGCAATAACACCGCAGCCTCCATCGGCGGTCTGTGGGATGGGACGGCACGGCTGAGTCCATGTACCCAATCGCTGCACGCCGTGGGTCCAGCTCATGTTCAAGGTCCACATAGAGAGAGTTTGATCCAACTCAGACCCATCACGGTTTCAACATTTTTTCTCAGAGGGAACTTCACGGAAACATGGCGTTTCACTTGGGCGGTTACTTGTGGGAGAACATGTTTGTGAAGATGGCCTCGTACACGTCGACACCGCGCAAGAACGTGTCCTTGTGGAGTCGCTCGTTGTGCTCGTGCAGAAGGATCTCGGTCTTGCTCATGGGCGAGAAGCCGAGCGCCGGGATGCCGAGCTTGCGCACGAAGCGACTGTCGGTCGCGGCCGGGAAGATCTCCGGCTCGACGTGCACCTTGAGTTGCTGCAGAATGGCAAGAGGTCTCGTCAGTGGCCTTGGGATTTCGTGACCAACCAGCGGCAACAACGCACATCGCAGGCGCCTTTGAAGAGCGTCCACCAGACGTTGGTGTCATCGCACTTGGTCGTGTAGTGGTGCTGCTCCGGGATCACTCGAGGCAGGATCTTCCAGGAGACCCCCTCAGCCTCACACCACTTGTCCAGCATTTTCTGCCTCAGCAACGTGTCAGCGGACCACCTTTGTCATCGTCATCTGAGTACGAAGCCGTACCTTGAACTCGGACAAATCCTCGTGCGGAGAGATGCATGCGGATGTCGAACCCCGCGAGCGCCTCGGTCGGGATCACGTTCATCGCGTAGTTCTTGCCGTCACCCACTGACACGCCGGCCTGCAGAACCGTGAGGTTGACCGTCGTAACGTCGCCCAGTTTCCTCTTCACCATGTCTCCGTGCTTGCACCCTACGTCGGCGTTGAGTAACTTCTCCTGCTCCTCGCGATACTTGAGAGCCTGTACAGACGATTGATTGACTCCTCTATCTCCAAGACAGAAGCGCCTGCGTGGGTACCTTGTTGCAGATATCCACGATGTTGGACGTCGCTGTGTCCTTGATGAAGCGGCTACCGTGGCCCGTAGGACCCTCCGCCTTCACGTAGAACCACCACGGCACCCGCTCGCCGTAGAACACAGTAAACGCGTCCTCTGGGTTGGCGAGGCCCTCGTCGAACACGAACGCGATCTCACCCAACGCCCTGAAGTGCTCGCTCTCGAGAAATTTGCTCATCCCGTCACGCCGCCGATCTCCTCGTCTGGCACGTACAGCAAGTGGATGTCGCGCTTCGGTTTGAAACCTGAGTGAATGAGACGCGCGACAGCCTCAGCATATTGGACGCAAACGCTCTTCATGTCTTGAACGCCTCGTCCGTAGATGTCCGCAGATGCTGCCGTCGTCCAACACCTTCGCCTGCTCTCGTAAACGCGTGACGTTGTTGTTCATCAAAGCGCCTTCGAGGTGAACTCACATCGAATGGGTCCGAGTGCCAGTGCTCACGAATCGCAGGCACCACGTCGTTGTGCGAGTTGAGAATGATGCAGGGCAGCGACGAGTCCTCTCCTTCCCAGGTACCCTACACGTCCATGACCTATCATCACAACCGTTTACGGACACCCTGAAAACCCAACCGCACTGCACCAGCACGAAGGGTTTGTTCTCGACGATAGAGAACACCTGGACTGACAGACCGACGTCCTCCAAGTACTCTTCAAGCCATTGTGCACACTATTCCAACACACGTAGAATCCATCAGATCAACGAACGCATTGACGGAATGCCCGAGTGCCCTCACCACATTGTAGGCGCCCTTCGGTCCTTCCCGACTGACCGTCGGGAATCGAAGTAACTCTAGCAGCCGCTCGACAGGGTCTTTCCGCGGGCTCATTTGCTGCTGGAGCTGGCGGACAGGCGTCAAATTCGAAAGTGAATCCATCCTATGTTTCCATGATCTGGTTGCTAGAGGGGAACCGTGTTGCCTTCGTACCCAATTGCAGTGTCGCCAGGGTTCGTGTCATGTCTGACGGGGCGAAGGCACAATCATCTTGAGAGCCGACGAATGATTTACATGTGGGCGGATTTTACTGGACGTGTACGAGCCAAACACTGGACAGAAATGTACTAAGATTGGATGCCCATGGCGCAAGTCACAGATGGAACCTCATTGACTTGAGAGTGGTTGCCGTGACAAGCGATCAGCTTCGCACACCTCTGTAGCCAGCGTGAGCCAGACAAGCTGACCGCGCCTACTCTGGTGTCCTTGCCGAGTAGCTATAGTAAGAGCATCCCCACGGGTGACGCTATTTTTCAGAACGCTATTCTGAAATTTAGAGTTTTAGCTGATCACAAAGGCGCTGCATCTTCCAGCGGTGTCTTGATGCTCAAAGTAATGTGGCACGCCAGACGCTATTTGACCCATCAGATCTGATGGACAAAATAGCGTTTGGCGGGGTACTGTAGCGTCTCAAGTAGCGTTGTCCGGTGGAAAATCAGATTACGCTAAAAAATAGCGAAAAGCGGTAAAAAATAGCGTTTAGCGCGACCGGTCTAAGATGTGCCTCGCGCTGGATCATGACGATCGGCTGGTTCGACTGCTTCTGGCCCATCGCGCGTCGCCATGCCACGACGAGCGGGATGGGATTGCGAGTCCGCTGGGCGAAGCTGCACGAATCGGTGCCATCGAGGTCATCGCAGCGATGTTCGAGTTTGGCGTGGCGCTGCCACGAGGCGTGCGCATGGACGTGTCGACGAAGCTGTGGTTCGTAAGGAATCCGAACGCCGAGTTCGAAGGCTCCGAGAACACGGTCGACTCGACAAAGACGCTGGCGATGTTGCTAGAGAAAGGCGCCCCCATCGACGGCTTTTATTACATGGGCTTATAGACTCGGAGGTCGCTGCTCACGATCGCCGTCCAGTCCCATGCGATCGACTGTCTAGAGCGCTTGCTCGCTGATCAACGACACAGGCGATCACTTCGACGAAGCGATCTTCAAGGCGGTCGAGTACAGTACTGCGACCCGAACTTGCTCGCTCCCCTGCTCGACGTCGCGTTGCCGTCGACTCCCGCTCTGCTGCGTCCGTGTATTGAGTCAGATATTGGACCACCAGTGGGACTCAACGGTAAGATGATGATGATGCAGGTGAAGTCTATTGAGTTCTTAAGAATCCTAATAGCTTGAGGTCACAGGTCGACATGCTAAATCTTAACATGGCCACCAGCGGAAGTGGCCAGCCATGGACGCAAGTCATTGTGGAGCAGGGCAGAGAGGTCGGCGTGTCCTATCCGATCTGTAGGGTGGTGAACTTGAGCACTGTGTGTCGCGTCCATCGCGAGATTGGCTAACGAGTCAGAGAGTCAATGGTAAGGCTACTGTAGAACGTGTCTTGCACTAGATGGCGCTTATGTACCGCAAGCCACTTTAGAAACCGAACGGTC
>JAADVR010000285.1:0-39430 GCA_023335855.1 Pythium scleroteichum
AGATAACAACGCGTGCATTGCCCAAGTACAGCAAGGGTACATCAAGAGCGACCGGACGAAGCACACCGATCCCAAGTTCTTCTTCATGCACGATCTCAATGGGAAACAACTAGAGGTCAAGCGTATCCCGTCCGACAAGAGCCTTGCCGACCTGTTCACGAAGTCGCTCGGAAACACCAAACATTGGAATCTTGTTCATGGCCTCGGGGTGGTGAAGCTCAAGTAGGTAGCTGGTTTTTACCCTCACCGCATGCTCGCATGTCGTATGTGGGGAGTTTTCCCCAGCATAGGTCTTTACATAGCAATAGGTTGGGATGTAGGATCGCTGCGCTGAGGGGGAGTGAGACGGACCACCTGTGCTTACGGCCACGTTGCTGAGACGGGCAACCTGTGTTCACGCCCATCGCATGTGGTTTCCGCAACGGCAGTTGCCGCGCGACACCAGGGCGTATAGGCGTCGCCAGGACATGGCGGCGCCGCCACAATTGATGGACGCCACCACAATTGCTGGCTGATAAATCCAGGAAACGTAGGACACAGGACTCTACAGCGCTAGCTCCCTACACCCACCATTTCCACCCGAGCAAATAGAGCTCATTCGGTCTTTTGCCATCTACCGCCTAAGTCAACTCGTCCCGCTTAAGTCAACTCTACCGTCCGGCTAAGTCAACCTCGGTCCCGGCTAAGTCAACTCGTCTCAAGATTATAATATAATCTTCTAATAAGACGATATTATAATCTTCTATATTGACTTTTCAGTTCGTTACGAACTGAGCGGGTTACTAGTGCGAAGTATGTATTAAGCATGAAGTCAGATGAGAAGTACATGCAAAATGATACTACGAAGTAGCACACAGATTGCAATGTGGAAAGTACCAGTCAAAAGTAGTTGAGTCAAATTTCCGCAGACCGTGTAGGTCTTCTTCTCTTGGGCAAACGCTGGGTCGGAGAAGACACCGAGGGCATGCAAAGGCAACACGAGCAGCTTTTTTTCATGGCGGTGCGTGACTTCGGGGGAACAAGTCGAGGAACGCGATTGCGTGTGGAAGTTGAATACAGCCAGGAAATGATACCTCGTGGACCAAGGATTAAGCACATGCGCACGAACGATCGCCATTGCACCATGAGCCATCACACAAGCTCCTGGGAGAGACGATGATGATAATGAGCACAATGAATATTCCCTACTGCTCCTGGGAGAGAAGCAAGCACCAACGAGTGATTCCCAGTTCCCTATCATTCGCTCGTGGACAACCAGAGTGCTGTATCAATGACGGCAACAAGGCCTGACAGAGACAGTTTGTGTGATACGACGCCTCGATTAACGTGACGATCCGGTCGTTAGATGATTCCGCCTCGTAACCACGTGGATGACGTGTTAAGAGAAGTTTTCGGTAGCAGTTGGTCTCCAATATTTGGAGACGAAGTTGACAGTCTTCAGTATGGCGCTTTTCGTTCTCGCCGCGGTTGCTCTCTTTGCCTTCACTTCACCGACAACAGCTCAACAAGTGGTGGCGGCGTGTGCTTCGGAATGCAAGGCAATACATTTCGCCTGTGAAAAGGAGGTCTACACGAAGATTAACCATCCTTTGCTCGCGTAATGCAGAAGCAAACAAGAGCAAGTGCGACCTGGAGTGTGATGCGAAGAAAGGTGCTGCGTCCTCGTCTTCGTCAGCTACGACTGCGGCTTCGAAGCCTGCCCTTCGCTCCTTCGGTTTTGGCGATGCCACCACGAAGGCCAACAAGTAGGGTGCATGATGCTGGAGGCGATCGACTTGCCGTGCGAATCCTCAGTTAGTTTGTCGTAACATAGCTGCCCAGCGTGAAAGTGCGCAATACACCTATTGAGTCACGTCAAACTGGCCGCATACAGCGTTGCAGCTTGATTCGAGTAATCGCAGAAAAACAAGAGCGATTAGAGGCTTCAGAGGAGCAAACTGGACAGGTCCTCCCATGGAGTTCTCTCTCGGTGCTATGCGAGACACGAACCACCAGGGTGACCGACGAAGCGATCGCCCCAATCCGACACATCGTCTTCAAATCCATCGCGCGCTTCTGCTGAATGTTATTTCATGAACCGAAAAGGAGTAGATGCCAGCCACACAGTGCTTTCGACCGGCTTCGGCCGTGAACGATCGAGCAGCCGCAATAATGACTGTGGATTGCTGGGTACTAATGAATGAACCACTTCCCGACAGCAGTAATGATTGAACGGACGTCAAGCGAACATTCGTCATCACACAAAAGCCGAAACGACCGAGCTCACCGACGGCTGCTTCAGAATGGGGCGAGTTTTGGAGTCCGAATCAAAACAGGGTGGTCGCAGCATCGGCTTGTAAGTGGAACCTACCTTGTTCCGTGAAATCACCACTGCAACCTGAGCGAGAGGTCACTCTTTGGAGGGAGCTCCTCACCACTGGCGGCGTTTGCGCGAATGGGTGGGACCTTGCGGTCCCGGTCATCTTTCTCCGCGGGATTGCACTTGCCGTCGGCCACGCACGAGGCTGCCCAGCTAGGTCACTTCGCCTCTGCCTCTCGACCGCAGCCATGCTCTCTCCGGCGCTCAGCGGCGCCGCGCGCAGCCGCATTCGCACGCCGCGGCACAACCACCAGGTCGGCCAGCGGCTCGCGCGCACCAACTCGCTCACGGCCGGCGGCAACGCGCCGTTGCGGCGCCAGCGCAGCTGGGGCAACGACTCGGCGTCGCCCGTGCTCCCGACGACGCAGTCGCTGCGCAAGCCGATCGAGTCGCAGCGGCTGCTCAAGGCCGAGTCGGACGATGACCCGATGGACACGTCGGCGCCGCTGACCATGGCGCGAGCCACGAACGCCGTGCTCTACGGTGTCATCAACTCGATCCTCACGATCCCGTGCATGTACGGCTACGCCGCGATCATCTTCAGCCACCACGACTTTGTGACCTACATGCCGTCGCTCTCCAAGCTCGTCATGTTCTCCAGCGTCATCCACCAGGTCATGTTCACGGTGCTCAGTTCGCTGCCCTTTGCGATCGGCCAGGTGCAGGACGCCGGCCTCATCTTCCTCAGCGCCATGGCCACGTCGATCTGCACGACGCTCGGTGCGTCGGCGCCGCTAGAGGCGAAAGTCGCGACGGTCGTGGTCATGATCGGCCTCGCCACGGCGTCGCTGGGCTTGTGTCTCGTGCTCATCGGCCGCTTTAAGCTCGCTGGGCTCGTGTCGTACCTGCCAATGCCGGTTGTGGGAGGCTACCTGGCGTTTATCGGACTCTTTTGTCTGTACGCCGGCCTCTCGCTCAGTACGGGACTCGTGATCAACGATTTCTCGTCGTTGATGCAGCTTTGGAACGTCGAGTACATCGTGCTCTCGATCCCAGGCGTGCTCGGCGGCATCGTGCTGCTGCTCGTCTCGCAGCGCTGTGAGAACTCGTTCGCGTTGCCCGCGTGTATCCTCGGCATGCCGCTGCTTTTCTTCGTGGTCATGTGGCTCTCGGGTGCGTCGATCGACGAGGCGCGCGAGTACGGATGGATCTCGCCGGATTCCCCACCGGCCAGTTTCTTGCAGATGTGGGAGATCTTCGACTTTAGCCAAGTCCACTGGTATGCGATTGTGCAGCAGCTACCGACGTGGCTCGGCATGGTCTTCGTGGTGGCGTTTTCGTCTTGTCTCGACGTCGCTGCGATTGAGATGGACATGGGCCGTCGTCTTGATATCAACCACGAGCTCACATCGGTCGGCTGGTCGAACGTCGTGAGCGGACTCTTCGGCGGCTACACGGGCTCGTACATCTTCTCGCAGACGATCTTCACCTACCGCGCCAAGACCAACTCGCGGATCGTTGGCGTCTGCGTCATCATCTCCGAGTTTGCGATCGTGCTCATGCCGCTGTCGGTCATGAGCTACGTCCCGCGCTTCTTCTTCGCTGCGACGCTCATCTTTATTGCGATTGATCTCATGGTCGAGTGGCTCATTCACGTGTACCACAAGGTGCTGCTACGCGAGTACATTGTGCTCTGGGCCTCGTTCATCGCGATCAACTGGGTCTCGCTCGAGATGGGCATGCTACTCGGCATCGCGTTCGCGATCCTCAACTTCTTGCTCGGCTACTCGCAGGTTGGCGTCGTCACTCGCGCGTTCAAGCGATCCACCGCCGTGCGCAAGTTCGCGGCGCGCACGTATCTCACACAAAAGCGCGATGCGATCGTACTGCTCGAGCTCCATGGCTACCTGTTCTTCGGTTCGTCCGTGCGGATCCTGGAGGACGTCCAGAAGGCCGTGTACGTCGTCAAGAAGAACGCTCCGCCTGTCAAGTTGCATGCGCGGAAGAACACGAACGTCAAGCTTTCGGGCGGCCTACCGCTGACGCCCATGGCCAAGCACTACCACTACGAAGTCATGGTTGAGTGTCTCGACGGAAGCCCCGCAAGCGAGCCGGAAGGACTGCCGACCGAGTTCGTCGTAATGGACTTCAGCCGCGTCTCCGGCATGGACGCCACGGCTGCGCGGTCTTCTTTGATGATTTTGCAGCAGCTCTGCAAGCGCAACGGCATCACCGTGCTCTTTGCCGATGCGCTGCCCGAGATTCGCCGTATTTTAATGCAGAACGAAATCGCCGAGAGCGCGGACTTCTTCCCGACGGCCGACCTCGCGCTCGAGTACTGTGAGAATCTCTTGCTGGAACGCAGCAATGACATCACCGTGATCAATGGACCGAAAGACGACCGGGAGCTCGGCATCCGCACGCTACTCCACCGCTTCATCGGCGAGCCAGATGATTCAATGTTCTTCCAGGGCATCGACCGCTTCTGCCGCCGTCTCGTCGTCAACTCGAACCACGTGTTTTACCGCGTGGGAGAATTCCCGGACCACTTTTACTTTCTCGCGACCGGCCGTGTGGCGTTGTTCATGAACCAGGATGGCAGCTCGGCCCACGAAAAGAAGCTTCACTTGCTTGAGCACGTGATCCCTGGCGCGATGTTTGGAGAGGTAGACTTCTTCGGCCGCCAGATTCGACTGATGGGCGCGCGCACCATGGAGAAATGCGTCGTGTACGAGATGTCGCGCGCCAATTACGAGGCCATGGAACGCGAGGCACCGGAATTGTGGAATCGCCTGCGAGATGTCATTATTATGTCGATGGCACTGGCACTCACGAACGTGACGTCCATCAATAGCCGAAACAATGCGGTCGGGCATGTCCACGACGGGGAGAGCGACGTTTCGGTCCAGTAAAGAGAAAACAAAACCTTTCCTTCGTTTGTGTGCAGATAATTGTCGTTCATATTCATCTTCCGTTTATCTGTGCCTGTAAACCGATCACGTTACTTTGCATGAATGAATCATCGATCGTTTGATCCGCTCACCTTAAAAAACACTAGCTACGCGAGTAATTAGAAGCGGAAGTTCCGCGCAAGCTCGCGGAGCTGATTCTGCTCGGTCCACGAACACGAGAGTGTTAGTTTTTCGACCGCCGGATCGTACGCAATATTCTGCCACGAATACCAGAATGTCAGCCGAATTTATACCGCTACGGTGCGAGAAACTTGCCAACACAGTCTTACCATCGGTTCGGCCGCGACAATGAACATACCCGCTCGCTCCTCATGACACAGCGTGTTCCCGAAGACATCCAGAATATCGTCTTGCTTTTGTAAAACGTGGCGAACCAGAGCAGAGGAGTGATAATCATCCGAGGCGTACCACTCGTAGCTGCATGGGAGCCTGAATATTTTGACGAATGCCAATCGCCGAAGGCCCTCGCATTGGACAATCACGTTCACATTTGCCCCATCTTTGCCGCCAAGTCTCACACCGTTATTGTTGTAGTTCCGCCGTGCGACATCTCGCAACTGATTCTCAAACAAACTGATTAACCGCTCTCGTGTTCGGTGAGCCTCGCGCTCTGCCTGACGACTCTCCATAAGGAACCGGTTCGACATGCTGTTGGCTCGTTCAACCTCCGCTTTTCTGAGTCGATTAAGCTGTTCTTTTGTTGTCAAAAGATCGTTCACAATTGAGTCTGTTCTCGCGACGTCGGGACCACGGTCTTGCAGACGGAGCTGCGCTCGAGCAGCTTGCAACGCCTGCTTCAGCTCATGGATGTCTCGCTGCGCGTGCTCTTTGATTGAAGCGGCCGTAGAACTTGCTTTAACGCGCACCTCGTCGCACTCGATCAACATGTTCTGAAGTCGCTTGCGCAGCGCGCCGTTCTTCTCTTCCAGGCTTGTCCTCTCCGTGCGCTCCTTCTGCAGCTCTAGTGTGAGTGCACTCAGCACAGCTCGGTGCTGCTTGTCCATGCGAGCCAGCTCGATATCCATTTGTGCTGGAGTCAAATTAGCCCTGCGACAAAAAACAAGAAAACGAAATGAACCACCACCATGGCATGCCAAATCTACATGTAGGTACACGTACTGTCGCGGACGCTTGCGAGGTGGTTCAACACCAGGGGGTATATGATCAGACGGGATGCGTTCTCTCCCAGCCAAGGTCGCCACCGAAGCACTCGGGCGACCGCCTTCCATAGGAAGTATCAGCCGCTGGTGGGCCACTGGAGGCGGTGGCTGAGCTGCCACGGGTCCTCGTTGATGAGAAGGAGGTGGTTGCGTGTTCTCTGAGATATCTGCTCGTCGTTGTTGCTGTGGTGGTGGTTGGACTGGCCCAGGGCTCAAACGGGTTCCTGTCGGACCAGGACTGGATCTCGTGGCTTCTGGTCCAAACCGCCTCTCGGCAACGTCGAGCGGAGAGTCCAAGTCCATCGTCTCGCCCTGTTGGCTTCCTTCGTTGCTCAGGGACTCGTCGTCGTCTAGGGACCGCTCAATATCGAACACGAGCTCACCCGGCTTTGTCGCCTTGAGTTGTTGAATGACTTCCAGAAACCCTAGTCCGGTCAGATCGGTGCCATTTACGGACAAGATCGTGTCGCCAATTTTTAGCGACGACTTAGCAGCCGTCGAGTTGCTCTGAAGAGTCGACACTTTGAGTTTCCGATTGGAGTCGTTGCGGATCCCGAAACCTAGCTTGTCGCCGTCCTTCATGACTCGAACGGTCAGCCGAGCGACTCGCCGACTGCCGTCGACCTTGTTGTCAGCGCTGGACGGGCGGTTCTCTCGTTGCGGCATCGGCTGTCTCCTCTGTCCTCCCGGCTGATCTGCTGTCGGCCGGCCTCCATGGATCCCTACTTCATTACCAAACTCGGCGTCACCACGACGAGCAGGCCCCCGTGGTACTTGCATACCACTTGCAGCTGGAATCTCTCCGTTCGGTCCAGATGGGCGATCTCGAGGAGGACTTCGAGGCCGTCGCTGCTGGATCTCGCGCTGGGCGTACGGATGAACTGGCTCCATCTCGCCTCGCTGCCGCTGGTGTGGTGGGTGGCGCATGGGCGAGTCCTGGCGGTCTCTCGCTGGATGCTGGAGGTGCTGCATCGCTTGGCCTGCGTATACAGCCCGCCGCCGCTCGATGTCTCCGTCGAGGCGAGGGTTACTGGCGACACCACCGCGCGACGCGACGACCGACGAAGGCGCGACCACCGCGCCGGGCGCCGACAAGACTCTCGCCGACGAGAGAGGGATCTTCGCGGCTTGGAAGACGACCGTGTCGCTCTGCAACGTAGGTGGACCAAAATTCTTGATAGTCGCACCGACCCCCACGGAGCCACGCGACGGAAGCGCCGCCGACGACAGAGCCGGAGGTATGGCGCCGCCGGCAGTCTTGCTGCTGGGGTTGCTCACTAGCGGCCCAGGAGACGGTACGTGCGGCTGCGCAGAGCCCGGCCGACCGGGCATACTCAACCGGCGAAAACGCGGCTTCTAGCGATCGTTTCGAGCCCTGGAACGGAGCGTTTTGACGGGGAAAACGAGCTGCACACAGCCAGGCGCACGAGAGGCTCGCCGGGGGGTGGTGCGCGTGCACGAAAAGCGGAAAAGGCGCGTCGTCCAGAGCCGCACTCGCCGATCCACAGACTTCTCGTCTCTGCCTGCGAAGAGATCCGGGCAAAATGGAAACGGCGCCAATAACCATGGAGGTTGGACGCTACGAAAACCGGTTCTTGTACCGGTTTTTGCATTACCGCAAAATGGTTTCCCGATATCGTGGTATCCGGACAACGTATACTTCATGTCCGGATAATGGTATACACCTGGTGCTGCTGGAGCTTTTGAAGAGCGCCACCAACCAATTGACCAGCGACGATCAGCCACGAAGCGACGCCACTCGTCTCGTGCTCCCTGCGCGATGGCCAAGACCCCCGCGACCGTGGCCAAGCCCAAGGCTAAGGCCTCGGCCGAGGCGCCGAAGAAGCAGCCCAAGCACACGTCCGACGACGAGCTCGAGACGCCGACGGAAGGCGCCGTCGCTGAACCGGTGGACGAAGGCTTCAGCGGCGACAAGACGTTCGAGGAGCTCGGCGTGGACGCGGCCATCTGCGAGGCCATCCGCGCCGTCGGCTGGGACAAGCCCAGCAAGATCCAGCAGCAGTCGATTCCGCATGGGCTCGCCGGACGCGATATCATCGGTCTTGCCGAGACTGGTTCTGGTAAGACCGGCGCGTTTGTGATCCCGATCTTGCAGACGCTGCTCAAGAACCCGCAGCGACTGTACGCGCTCGTGTTGGCGCCCACGCGCGAGTTGGCGTATCAGATCAGCGAGCAGTTCGAGGCGCTCGGCGCGTCGATTGGACTGAAATGTGCGTGCATTGTCGGCGGCATTGACATGATGAACCAGCAGGTCGCGCTCGCGCGCAAGCCGCACATCGTGATCGCCACGCCCGGTCGTCTCGTGGATCACTTGGAGAACACCAAGGGCTTCTCGTTGCGCACGATGAAGTACCTCGTGCTGGACGAAGCCGATCGAATGCTCAGCATGGACTTCGAGGAAGAGATCAACCAGATCGTGCAGCTCATGCCGACGGAGCGCAACACGTACCTCTTCAGTGCCACCATGACCTCCAAGGTCGCTAAGCTCCAGCGCGCGTCGCTCAAGAACCCGATCAAGGTCGAGATCACGCACAAGTTCGCGACGCCCGAGACACTGAAGCAGCACTACCTCTTCATCCCAGCCAAGTACAAGGACTGCTACTTGGCGTATGTGCTCAACGAGGTTGCCGGCCAGTCAGTGCTCATCTTCGCGGCGACCTGCAACGGCACGCAGAAGGTGACCCTCATGCTGCGCAACCTGGGCTTCCAGGCGATCTGTCTCCATGGCCAGATGACGCAGCCCAACCGTCTCGGCGCGCTCAACAAATTCAAGGCGAAGAGCCGCAACATTCTCGTGTGTACCGACGTCGCAAGTCGTGGTCTCGATATCCCGAGCGTCGACGTCGTCATCAACTACGACATTCCGACCCACGGCAAGGACTACATCCATCGCGTCGGCCGTACGGCGCGTGCTGGCCGCGCCGGTATCGCTATCTCGTGTGTGACCCAGTACGACGTGGAGCTGTACCAGCGTATCGAGCACTTGCTGGGCAAGAAGCTCGACGGGTACCCTTGCGAGGAAGACACGGTGCTCGTCATGCTCGAGCGCGTGAACGAGGCGCAGCGCATGGCCACGATCGAGCTCAAAGACATGACGGCCAACGGCGGCGGCAAGCGCAAGCGTTACGGCCACGGCGACGACGAGGACGGCGAAGGCGGAGACGACGGTGACGACAACGGCAAGAGCAAGAAGTACAGGGCGGCTGGGCGGGCCGCTGGCAGAGGAGGCGGCCGAGGAGGTGGACGAGGAGGCAAGGGCGGCCGCGGCCGCGGTGGCAAGAGATAAAGCAGCGATATCGAAAGGCGGCTGTAAATTAAAGTTTTTTTGGCGACATAGAAATTTTCCTTGATGTGGTCCATCGACGGCAGGGGTTCTTTGCTTCTTAGGGAGTCGTGGTCGTACTAATGGGGTCAGCTCATTCTTCGGGGGCACCACCAGCAAAGGGCAAAACTTGGTGCGGCGGCGACGACGCGGTTAAATATTGACCGGCGCGTGGAGCAGGAACGCCCGCGCCGGGTTGTCAGCCGGGGACGACGGCGGCGACGGCAGCAGCGTGTGCTGGTGCTTCGAGTGGGTCATGCACATGCCGAGACGCTGGGCCCACTTGTCGCAGTCGGCGAGGCTGCACTTGGCGCCCCCGCCGTGTTTGCGACAGAGTCTCTTGAGATGGGCCTTCTTCTCGCAGCCAGGCACGACGCACGGCCGACCGCCGCCGTGCATCTTGCACTTGCCGTGGCTCTGGGCGGCGCGCGTGCAGCCGTCCTCCTGGCAGCGCGAGCCGCCGCCGTGGCGGATGCAGAGCCCGCGGCTCTGCACGCTCTTGGTGCAGCCCGGGTGGGAGCAGCGCTTGGAGCCGCCGTGGCGCTTGCAGCGGTTGAAGGCTCGAGCCTGGCTCTTGCAGTCGTCGACGCAGCAGAGCTTGCGGCGGTCGGGCGAGAACTTGGAATTGGTGTCGTCGTCGAACGCCGTCGCGAGCGACTCGCTCTTGAGCTCATGGAGCGTGGGCGGCAGCATGCGCGGCGGCCCGAAGCTGTTCATGGGCGACACGATCGTCGTGCGTGGCATCGTGACGGCCGTCGGCGGCGTCATCAGCGACGCGTAGTTGACCGGCTCCTGCATCGCGAGCTCGTCCTGGTCGTCGAAGGCTCCTGGCGCCGCCGGGCCGAACGGGAAGGGCACCATCATGTGCGGCGAAGGCTGCTGCTGGGCCATAGGTGGGTACTCTAGCGACGTAAAGAGAAAGTGAGGTCTTGCCCCGTCAAATGTCACTGGGATAGAAAGTGCGCCGCCACTCACCTTCCGAAAACTGCGTGGGCAGCGTCGGTTCCATCGCGGCGCTATGCGAGGACACTGGTGGTGGGAAGAGCTGCTGCAGCTCGACGGTGGTCTGCTCCTCCATGCGCTGCATGTCCAGTGATGGCTGCATCATGTAGCCGCCCATCGGCTGGTCCAATGGCGTAAGGCTCGGATGGGCCATGAGCCCTCCATCACTCGCCATCTCACTCGCACATCCACCAGGATCCACGTCCTGCATGTAGAACGGCGCCTCCTGTGGCATCGGCGGGCCTTCCATGCCGGTGCACGGCAGTCGCTCCATGAACATGCTGGCCATTCGTCCTTGGTGGGTATCGGGGAACGGCATGGCCACGTCGTCGTTGTAATCCTCCATCTTCTCCTCGATCTTGGGCTCGCGGATGAGCTCATCGTCGTCCTGCTCGTCGCCGAATGCCGCATGGCGAAAGAGGACAGGCCGGTGGCGACTTGGGACCTGCAACGGCGACGAGGACGCGCCCGGGACGGCGCCATCGGCCCAGCTCATGGCCGCTTCGTCGCTGTGCTTGGCCCACGGGCGCGGCGACGCTTGTTCGCCCAACATCTCTCTTTTCCCAGATCTTGACGCGGAGAACTGACTTGGATACGGGCAAGCGAGACGCGTTGATGGGTCCTGACAACAAAAGCCGCAATGGCCTCTTCCGACGTGAACCCAGATCCACAGAGGGAGGGAAAGCAAGATGGCGGGAGGACATCCAGCCGCAGCGTGTCCTCCGAAGTTGCTCCCAATTCTAGACGGCGCCGCGTCCCAAGCCGCCCGCGCGTTTGGCGCTCGTAGGCGGGCCCAGGTCCCAACCGCCGCGTAGGAAGCGGCATGTGCGTACCTACGCGATTCAATTTCATTTCGTCCTACGCCGCCGCGAGCCTATCAGGCTGCGAAGCGCAGCGTCGCGTCCCGGATCAAGAGCGGGCATTTCCACCGAGAAGTTCGAGAAGCTCCGATGTCACTCTTGTGAATAGTGGCGGGCTAGGGGTTGATAGTCTTGTTTGGTGTACTGGTTTAGGATGTCTCGAAGAGCTCACCTCGACTGGGGAAACATATCGGCGCCACACGAATGCTGCGGCCACGCTCACTGCGCCACTACGGCGCGCTTCTCGACGGCGCCGCGCGGTCCCTGGCGGCTCCGCAGCGATGGCAGTCGCACTCGCCCAGTTTGACACAGCGTGCGGCGCGTGTGAGCTGCTACTGCGCGATGGTTCGTCCAGGCGGAGTCGCGTTCAAGCCGATGGCCGTGGCCCCGCACAGGCTGTGGATGAGCACGCAGCGGGGAGAGAAGCACGAGCAAGAGCAGGTGGAAGTGGGCGGCGACGCATTCAAGCTCGAGAAAGACACGTGGGCTGAACGCCACGCGCCCAAGTGGATGGTGCCGTACATCCAGATCTCCCGCATCAACCGCCCCGCAGGTACACTCGTGGTCGACACAAATTGTTGCTGTAGTGCCAGAAGTCTTACCATGGGTGCTGGCGATAGGAACGTACATGCTGCTGTGGCCGTGCTTCTGGAGCATCTCGTTGGTGGCGCCGGCCGGGCAGTTCCCTGACCTCGGCATGCTCGCTTTGTTCGGCACTGGCGCCCTCATCATGCGCAGCGCCGGCTGCACGATCAACGACATGTGGGACAAGGACTTTGACAAGCAAGTCGAGCGCACGAACCAGCGGCCGCTGGCCTCCGGTGCGCTCACGTACCCTCAGGCGTGGAAGTTCCTCGCACTCCAGCTGAGCGCCGGTCTCGGCGTGCTTCTCCAGCTTAACTGGTACAGCATCGCGCTCGGCGCCTCCTCGATGGCGCTCGTGATCTCGTACCCACTGATGAAGCGCGTGACGTACTGGCCACAGGCCGTGCTGGGACTGACGTTCAACTACGGTGCGTTACTCGGATGGTCAGCCGTGCAGGGAACCTGTGCCTGGCCTGTCGTGCTTCCGCTTTACGCCGGCGGTATCGCCTGGACACTCGTGTACGACACGCTCTACGCCCACCAAGACAAGAAAGACGACGAGGACATTGGCGTGCGCTCGACGGCGCTTCTCTTCGGCGACAACACCAAGCCCATCCTGAACGCCTTCTCAGCCGCAGCCATCGCGGGCTTCGGCACGGCTGGGTACATGGCGGGTCTCGACTGGCCTTTCTACGCTGGCCTGGCCGGCGGCGCCGCCCACTTGGCGTGGCAGGTCAACACGGCCAAGCTCGATGACCCTCTCAACCTGCAGACCCGCTTCGCATCGAACAAGTGGTTCGGAGCGTTGATGTGGGCGTCGATCGTCGCCGGCAAGGTCTTGTAGCCGTCCGAGTCGAGTGAGCAATAGTGCGACGTCTATTGACACATTAGAGGCAGTATCTAGATTCCTACACTGTGCAAAAACGGACTCGTCTTCGGAAGGACACGAATGGACTCGGTTCCCAGCGAAGCGTTGGAGCGGCAAGCCGCCGTCGAGTGCGCTTCAGTGGTGGCGCTCTTTTGTTGTTTGTTTAGTTTCCCTACGTTGCCTTGCTCTTGGTCGGGATCGTGAAGACCTCGATCCCCAGCACGGTCTTGACCTCCCACACGACCGTGATCACGATTTGGACATAGGCCACGAACGACAGGAAGAAAAACTCCTTGACCCACAAAGCCTCGTTGATGTGGTCGTAGATGCCTTCGAGCATGCTGAAGCAGCAGTGGGCAGCGACGTAGAAGATCGGCACGAGCGTCTTGCGGAACGGGTGGTACTCTTCGCCGCACAGGTGCGCGAGCATCAAGTGGAGCACGAGCTTGCTGTTGAGCAGGCCGAGCATCCACAGGAACGTGCGCGGGTACAGTTGGAAGATGCCCGAGGGCGAGCACAACGCCCAGACGCCCGCCATGGAGTTGAGGATGAGAAACGGCGACGTGCGCGTCAGCGCGACCATCAGCGAGTCGTGGTTCAGGCGCACGGCCTTGTATACGTTAATCGCGCTGCAATCGAACAAGTCGTTAGGGGATACTACTCACAACACCACACAACAGGTACAGCTGACGTACTTGACGGCGACCGTGGGCACGGACGCGAACACAGTCGCGAGCACGAAGACCGTGTTGTTCTGGATGCCCGGAATGTACTCAAATTTCCAGAACGCCGGGCCGACAAACGCCGTCATGAGCTTGAGGAAAACGCCAATGAGGATGCCTTCGGTCGGGCCGTTGATGATCGGAAGCGAGAGCAAGCCCGAGTAGTACTCTTCCCACGTCGCGCAGAAGAAGACGGTCTGCGCGCTGAGGAAGAACGCGACGGCCTTCCACGACGTGCCGATCTGCAGCACCGAGAACATGGTCATGGTACCTACCGACACATTAAGCGCGTCGCAGCCGTGGTCGAACAGCAAGCCGAGTGGCGAGGACGTGCCCGTGCGGCGCGCCTGCTTGCCGTCCAAGTTGTCGAGCGTCTGGTACGCGAAGAGCGCGATCGCCGCGAAGGCGTAGACCCAGCGCGGCGCCTCGCCGTCAAAGAACGGGCAGTAGTACGCAAACAACGAGTGCGAGATGCCGACGCAAATGAGACCGAGCAGCGTGATCTGCCAGTAAACAACGCAGTCATCAGTGGGTTTAGTCAGTCCATCCACCAAAATCAGAAGACACTGTCCACAACTGCCACACGTACGAGGTTGGGCGCGAGCCAGAGCGGCAGCAGCTCGACCAGAAAGTTGTTCATGGGCGTGAGCACGTGCTTGTAGATGAGCGAATTGTCGGCGCCGTGGTACTGGTACGTGAGCAGCTTCTCCGAGCCTTCGTACGAGACGTACTTGCCAAAATACGTGTGCTTGCCGTCCGTGACCGAGCGGTGGCGCACGCGCTTGCGAAGCGCCTGCTGCGCCTGCGACGTGCGCGGCGACGCGAGCGCCATGTCCGAGTCCGAGCTGGAGCTGTGCAGGCGACGCGGCGTCGTCGGGGCCGCCATGGTCGCCAGAGAGAGAGAGAGAAGAATGGCGTCCCGCGACCGGATGGATGCAGGATGATACACCACCAGCAGCTCAGCTCAGCTGACGGGGTGTGCGATGCCTCTCGCCGATTGGTGGATAAAAAGAACCCAACTTAATTGGCTATAATTCTAAATTTGACGCTTCTGGATTGGATGAAATATAGACGATTACGAAAGGAGCTGGGTCCAGCTGGCGGCCAGTCTGTTGGAGTGAGCTGAAGTTCAAAGAATAGTCTATTTTAGTGATTAAATTGAAGAACACCGCCTAGAACACAGAATTATTTCCTATAACCTGGGTCAAGACCGTTACCCATGTTTCTGCAGCTCCTGGAAAGAAACCAGAGAGCGAACTGAAGATGCGACTTCGGAACCACGCTCGGCGCCGCGTGATTGTGGGCTCCCCCGTGAGCGCGAGCCGACGCCGCGCCCATGACCGTGCTTGTGAGACAGGCGCCGAGCGGATCGCGGCGGTTGCACCGCGTTCGTGGCTCGAGGCTTCTCAGGAGGACGCGCGGCGCGACTGGACCCATCTCGACGAGCATGAGGGAAGAGAGCGGCTTGCCGATCCTGTACGCACCCAGCGCGTGCGCAAAGTGTCGGACGATGGGTGCGCGGGTGCTGTTGTGGTATGGGAAGGTGGTGGTCGTGGTTTATTGAGCTTGGGGTGTGGCTGTTGCAGGGGAAGTGGCGAAGGCGCAGGAAGTGATGACCAGCAGACAGTCGAGACGCGTTCCGTGCAAACCAGAGCGAGTACACTGAGTCCGACCAAGCAGCCGCGTGTGTTGACACGGCGAGTGTCGGGGGAAGGCATCAGTGAGACCATGAAGCAGGTCTCCAGTAGCTACTACTGCCTGCTGCAGTCGGCGTTCGCGCAAGAAGACCGCATCGACGAGACCAACTGGCTCACGAGCACGCTGATCGACCTCATGCTCTGGCGGCTCGCAACGCAGTACACGGGCGTCCACTTTCTAGCGACCGATTTCTGCCATCTCCACTTACCTTCGATCGCGAAGAAAGCTGCACTCTCTGCTTCTCAAGCCAATAGAGACGCTACTGAGCTGTATGATATCCGAGACGTGCTGGGGCGAAGCGTTGACTACGCGAGCTCGCGGCCCACCATCTTTGTCGCAAACATCGGCCACATCCACTGGAACCTGCTTCGCGTGCAGTTCGACCCGAAGCCAGAATTGCAACTCTTCGAGCCCATGGGGTGAGTGGCGGTGATGAAGATGTTCTAGTAAACAGCTCGATAGACTCACGGCATGTTTTGTCTTCTTCGTAGACGCCTGTCCTCGCGATCAGGTATCTCGTATCGCTCGGTGCCTCGCTGTGTAATCGAGTGGCTTGATGCGTGCTACCCTCTGGGCAAGAGCTGGATCAGTCGAAGCGTGAGTGCGATCACTCGGCCGCAGCAAGTGAGTGGCTACGACTGCGGCGTCGCGTGTTTGCTCTACGCCGATAAGTGTGGGCAGGGCCAGCCGCGAGAGCTCATCAACGAGTCCACCGACCAGCACGAGATTACAACGTTCCGGTCAGAGCTCCAACGCCAATTGCAGAGCGAGCTGGTGCAACGAATCAGTACATTAGAGACAAGCGAATAGAACCGAGTGATAGAGATAGGGTTGGACAAAATCTGCAGTAACTAGACGAAATGACGAGCGTGACTCAAAAGACCGAGGCTTGTGTATCACTGTTTACTTCATCCAGCGACGTTTCGAGCACACCACGCGATCTTCTACGAGCCGGTGATAGGTTTCTCTCGTTGGCTGGTTTAGGCTTTCCGTTTTTCGTGGTTGCTCGCTCTCATACTTTATTGACGGCGTTCCAGGAACGGCGAAAGCATCCTGCTCGGTCCCATAGTCCAGCCCAGTTTATTTTCAGGCGGCATCTCCGCCTTTCGACTGCATCCTTTGAGGAGGAGCTCCCTATCAAGCTCAATCTCATCCGTCGCATAGAATCCGTTGTCTGCTGCCTTTTGAGCCGGTGGTTTTGTCCGGGGGCGTGGCAGGAGTGGGCGATATCTTTGGCCTCACGTTGAAGAATTAGGTTGGCGCCCATTCCTCAACTTGCTCGGGCTCTGCGATGACTCGAGACGGAAGTAGCCTCCCACGCCTTACCGTGCGTCCATTGCACCACCAGTACGAAGCCCGCCTGAAGAAGGCCGGTCCGGACGAAAACGCCATCCCCGATCGGTTCCGCCATCGCAGTCCGTCCAGCAACGACCAGCTACCCCACAAGAATCCCAAACGGTCCAAGCACATCTACAGCGACCGCTTCATCCCGTCCCGAGTCGCTACGAAGCTGGATACCAACTTCGACATCGATCCTGACCCGTGGGGCGATGACTCGAACAACCAAGCCACTCACGAGACAACCCAGTCGACGACGCGGCCAGCACGAACGACCAGCGGCAGTTCGACGTCAGGAGCATCCAAAGACCCGCGCTCCAAGAGCGTCCCGGGCAGCCAGGCCGAATCACACTACTCGATGCTGTTGAAGAGCGAGCTGCTCGGCATGGACACCCCTGCACGCATGCTGCCGAGGGATTTCTTCGTCGACGAGTTCGACTACATCGATCCTTTCTCACCGCCGAGTGCGCGTGCGATGATGAGCGGAGCAGCAGCATTCAATTTCTCCAGCGGCGGTGTCGTGCGCAGTCGGTCGGCGCTGTCCAGTATCGGCTCCCAGAATTTGTTCCGCTTCAAGGCACCTCGTCAGCCGTTCCATGACGATGTCAAGTCGTCCTTTCCGTTCTCAGGATTCGGCGGCATGTCCTCGACAAAGTATCTTAACAGCGGCGTCGGCAGCTCACAGTCGCGGCGCAAGTTCCCAAAGACCCCATTCAAAGTGCTGGACGCACCTTCTCTCCAAGACGATTTCTATCTCAACCTCGTCGACTGGTCACGCACCAATGTGCTGGCCGTCGGACTGGGATCGTCGGTGTATCTCTGGAGCGCGTGCACGACCAAAGTCACCAAGCTGTGCGATCTCGGCGCGTCCGATCTCGTCACCTCGGTCTGCTGGAGTCAGCGGGTACGCCCCTTACTTTCTCCCGTGGATGTTTGTGTTGCCCCCCCACGCTAACGCCGCACGAATTCTCAGGGATCTCACTTGTCCATCGGCACGAACAGCGGCGAGGTGCAGGTCTGGGACGTCGCCGCCGCCAAGAAAGTGCGCACGATGGGGTGCGTACACTTCTCTTGCTTCTCGCATGGACAGCTATTCACACTTCGCGATTTTTTTTTTGGCCACAGCGGTCACGTCGCTCGCGTGGGCACGCTGGCGTGGAGCTCGCAGCTCATCGCGTCGGGCAGCCGCGACCGCACGATCCACCTGCGTGACGTGCGCGCCGCCGAGCCCTCCAGCCACCGGCTCACGGGCCACAAGCAAGAAGTCTGCGGGCTCAAGTGGTCCTTCGACGGCGCGCAGCTCGCCTCGGGCGGCAACGACAACAAGCTCTTCGTCTGGAGCACCCACGCCGCGTCCTCGCACGCGTCCATCCCCGTCGTGCGCTTCAGCGACCACACAGCAGCAGTCAAGGCCATCGCGTGGTCGCCTCACCAACATGGACTGCTGGCCTCGGGCGGCGGCACGGCCGACCGGTGCATCCGCTTCTGGAACACGCAGACGCAGACGGCGTTGGAGGCCGTGGACACGGGCTCGCAGGTCTGCAACCTCATGTGGTCCAAGAACGCCAACGAGCTCGTGAGCACGCACGGGTACTCGCTGAACCAGATCATCGTCTGGAAGTACCCGACCATGGCCAAGCTCGCGACCATGACGGGCCACACCTTCCGCGTGCTCTACCTTGCCATGTCGCCCGACGGCCAGACCATCGTCACGGGCGCCGGCGACGAGACGCTGCGCTTCTGGAACGCCTTCCCGAGCACTTCGGGCAAGCTCGGCGCAGGCCGGCTCGGTGGAGGACCCATGTTGTCCCATGGGCTCGGCGTGGAGATCAGATGAAATATACGAACTGTTGGAACGGTCAACTTCAATGTAACTCGTTGGCGAGTAACCGGCGGGGTTACGAATCGGGAAAGTTTTCGCCAAGAAAAAAATGACAAAAAACGCGGGTAAAAGCCTGATTGCCCGTAGGTTTACCCGCGAACTTGGGTTTAGCATCCGTAAACATTCGTCCAAGAGAGGAAAAGATAAAGGTGTAATACTGACTATGTTCTTATAGAGAGGAAAATGCGGCTGGACCAGGTAGGGGGTTGCTTCACTTGAACTTTGTATACTTGTGACCGTGGTATACAGTTTTTGAATGGAAACCTTTCCAAATTCAAACCTGCAAAATAGAGGAAAGCGGGTATCGGCGCACGATTGACCACGACGCACGAAGCATTCCCCCACGCAGCCACGACAAGGAACGGCGAGAGGCGCGGCAGCCACGGAAAAGTATCGCGTACGACAGAACAGACTCGGCGGTGTCACTGCGGTCGGAGGTTTGCGCGGGAGTCGTCGTGAGCTGATTGCGACGAGCGGATCATGGTGGACATTGCGACGCCGGCGGTCGCCTCACGCGCGCGCCACAGCCCCAAGACACCGGTGGCCGACGATGAGACCTTCCGCGTCGCAGAGGAGCTCATGCTGCTGAGCGCGTCGCGCTCGAGAGGCGCGCAGGTCGGCGATGGAGCGGTGCGTGAAGATTGGGAGAACGTACGGTGGGTGGAGGTTCTTAGGGAGATTGCGCATGGCAGATTCGGAAAGATCAGAGAGCACAGGCAGATGAGACGGCGCAGCAACTTCGGTTCGTGCAAGCGAATGGGAGTTGACATGGACGTAAAGCTCACGGGGAGGCGTGGATGATTACAGGAGACGACAGAAGGCTCTCACGGCGCAATTTGAACTCCTCATGGTAATTATTTTCTGCAAGCTGCAGTTTGCGAGGCAGGGTGGCAATGATTACGCTAATACGTTGTTCTCCATGCATCCAGAGTCCGACGTCGTCAGAGTCCTCCCAGACAAGCCACACGCGGAGACGAACGCGTCCGACAATGTTGGAGCTCGAGGTCGGTTCCATTCCTTGCATGTATCCATTTCCTCGCAGTTCCTCTGATATAGCCTGCTTTCGTCAGGATATCATCAATTCCCGTGTCGACGTCTCCCACTCCCAGCTGCTGAGCGAGCATCGAACGCAGTTCCGCCGAGCGCGACGAAGGTATTGAATATTTTGCCAGATGAGCTTTTCGATCCCTAACGACGTGGAACCTAATGGAAGGTGGACCGCCGAGCGGGCGAATAGACAGAAGGCTATGCTGGCGAGGTTCAAAGTGGAGGGTATCCCGCTCGTCCAGCATCTCGCGTCCTTGTCGCACTGACAGTGATAAAACTCGAATTTTCGCGGGCAACTTTTGGAACCCAAATAGGAACATGTTATGGTAAATGGAAATGAAGCACGCTCTCTGATACGCAACGTGGGATGTTACGGGTTGCAAAAACGTTCGTTGAAGTTGCAATGGCGTCTGACTAGCAGCTCCTGGATGGCCTCGCCCACCATCATCGAACGAGATGTTGGCTTCCATCCGACGGGACAATCCTCAGGCTGCCGCGTGAGGAGAAGATCGATGCGCAGGACGAAACGTGTACTGTACACACCCACCATATCGCACCAACTGTCCCACGCCACCCTGCGGCCTCTCCAGAGACACCCTGGGAACCAAGATTTTGGCCGCAATCTGGACGCGAAAATTACCCACGCCAACGACCAGTTTGTTCATCATGGACAAGAACTTTTGTTCTCGTGCGGTCGGGATAGAACCGGAGGGAGAGAGAAAGGGGCCAATTGGCGTTGTGCCGCGACTGCTCCGCGCATCGCCGAGGACACTTCGGCACCAACGATCTTTGCGAGCGAAGCGACGCGTTCCACGGGTCGTGGCCCCACGAGCCGCGTGTTGAAGTGACGCAACCCGCGTCGGTTCGCCGCATGCACTCGAGCTGAGAGAAGTGCCAACGCTCCTCCCAGGGAAGAAGCATCGCATCCTGCGGAGTGTGGAAATTTAACCGTCAAGGATAGACACAGAATCAGAGCTGGCCCGAGTGAACCTACGTTAGGAAGCGTGCCGAGACCAACTGAACTTGCGTTGGAGGTTCTGCGATCTTTGAAAACGTTCAGCTTTTGAGAGCAAGAGAACAAAACATCCGAGCGGGTTTGGAGTCAGCTGCAGACTTGCGTGTGACAGACAAGCAGCCGAAACAGTCAAGGGTGCGCAAGCGCAGAAAAGGATCATAAATTGTCATATCTTTGAAGCGTTTCGGAAATGGTCGTCAAAAATAGATCCACGAATTTCAATATCTTATAATTTTCTACGAGCCATTTTCGTGAATGCTGAAGCGTGCTGCAAGGTGTGATGGCATCAACCAAATCGAATTAGGGAGGGAATGTGATCAGTAGACCCACTGAACCGTCGAGACGCCTCATTTAGGGATAGGGAAGTATTACGTTGGCGGTTTCGGAGTCCCCAAAACGCAGATGCACCACATGTCTCTCGTAATGCCGAAGAGAGTGATGGTAATCTCCCATCCTTCAACATCACATCGCATCTCAAGTAACCTTCAGACAACCTCGAGATCCAATTTTAACTCTTCGTCCAACATTCGCCGGAGGTGGCCACTGGTGTCGGTAGCATCGTCACTTGAATCCCAGCATCAACCCAGGTCGGAAAGAAAAGAACAGAGAAAACGTTCCTGCGGTAGGCCACAAAAAACAAGCCAACGTTCAAAATCCGCGTCAACCAGAGAACCACGGCCAAAACACATTGCGGAAAAAAGGAAGCCTCCATTTCCAAGACCCCCCTCGTCATCATCAACCTCATCATCATCCCCTTCCAACAAAAAACGCAGTTGGGCAGTCGTCGTTCCTTCATTATTTTCCGCGATCGAGAAGAATATTTTCCTTTCTTTCGCACCCACCCCGCCAACGACAACCAAAATCCGGGTTTCCGACCCCCGAGGGAGAGAGAGCACAAAACCCAGCGCCCGCGTGACAGAACGTGAGGCGCCAACAGAACGCCAAGACAAAGCGGAAGCAAGGCGAGACCCTCAGCCTCCCTTATCTCCCGCCCCGACACGAGAGAGGCCACGGCGTCGCTCCAGATCTCCGCGCTGAGCACGCGCGACGCTGCGCCCTCGAGAGCGACTCCCCTGCGAGGCGAGTCCGCCGCCCACGCCACCAGCGCCAACAACGCCTGGTGGGACGAGTACCTCGACGTGCCGTCGACGCTGCTGCTGCCGTCGCCCACGTCTTCGAGCGAGTACCAGGACGGAGAAGAAACGTCGCCCGCGTCTATGGGCACGTACGACCGCGCGCTCCAGTGGAGAATGATGCAGCAACGCCACCCGCACAGCAGCCTCTCGGCCACGCCGTATTTTGCCAACGGCTTCTCGATCGGCGCCAACGCGCGCGCGGGCCTGCAGACGCTCGGCGCCAACACAAGCGAGCTGGGCGCCTCGGCGGCCTCGGCGGCGACCTCGCTCGCCACCAGCAGCTACTACTCGGGCGACGACCGGCAGGGCCCGCTGAAACGCCAACGACTCAATAAATTGTCGCCTGGTCCGCAGCGATCCAGTCCGTTGGCGTCGTATCTGCCGTCGGCCGATGGCTCGAGCCAGTACAACTACCCGTCGACGACGTCCGAAGGCTACAGCGCGACGCAGGACTTTGGCAGCGACTGGTTCCAACAGAGGTCGTCGACAAGCGGCTCGGCGGGGCTGACGGTGAACACAAACTCGAGCTACTCGTCGTCGGCCGAGAACGGCTCGGCGCTGAGTCGGTCGACGTCGTTGGCGTCACCGACGACCATGTTCGGCATGGAGAACCTCATGGCCGACTACGAGTCGGGCTTTTACTCGCTCTGGAACGGCTCGAACGGCGCCAACGTCATGGGCTACGACGGGGACTCGACGCCCTCGGACCGCAACAGCCACGTCGAGACGAACCACGTGTACATGCCCGAAGAAGAGCTCAAGATGGACTACCCGCAGCTGCCCGACCTGAACCAGGGCGACCTGGACTACATTTACGGCACGATGGACCCGGCCACTGGACGCAACAGCGAGCCCCACATTGAGCGCCAGTTCTCGGGCGCCAAGCGCGACCGGCCCTCGGACGAGAACAAACTCGGCTCGGGACTCATGTCCCCCACACAAACGAGCCTCATCTCGCCATTGCCGCCCAGCGGCTTCAGAAGCCTCGCACGCAATGCTTCTATTGAGACCAAGCGGCCGCCGACTCGGACCCAGCCGACTTCGAGCTACCTGACGGACAGCGCGGTGACGAGCTCAGGTGTTTTGTCTTCTACGACGGCGGGATCCAGCGGCGCTGCAGCGAGCCGGCGGCCGCCGTCCTCAACAGCGAATGCTGCCGGTGCAAAGCGGCCGCGGAGCCGCCAGTGTGATTTTCCGGGTTGTGAGAACCGCGCCAGGTCCCATCAAAAATGCAAGAAACACGGTGGCGCCCACCAGTGCGTGTACGAAGGATGTATGAAGAACAGCCAGAGCCGTGGGCTTTGTATCGCTCACGGTGGAGGCTCGCGCTGCAAGATTGACGGATGCACGAGGGCCTCCCAGTCTAAGGGCCGCTGCAAGTCCCACGGTGGTGGAGAGTACTGCGCGGTCGAAGGCTGTCGTAAGAAGGCCCATTTGAAGCACCTCTGCCGGACCCACGGCGGCGGTGTGCGGTGCAAAGACCCCAAGTGTATGAAGTGGGCGCAGCGCAAGGGCTGGTGTATGGCCCACGCGAAAGAAGTCCTCGGCTCGTAGGCGCCACTACGAGGAAGCACCATGTCGAAGGGAAAGAGGCTCTCGAGGAGCCAGCAGTGTGTATCATGACTTGAGTTTGGACGGAAGGAGGCCGCTGCCAGCGGCAAGGCTCTAACTTAACGACTTTCATTATTTAATTCGACATCGCTTGCACAGTCTGCTCATCCCTGACTGCTGCTACTACTACTCTTCCCTACAGTTGTCCTGGTTCCCTGACATTAAAGCTGAAAAAAACGTCAATGTGGACACACTTCGTTTAGAGCATCGCGAGTTCATTACAGTAACCTGCCCATTAGTTGCAACCACCCGAGTTCGCTCCGTTCATAAATACGTCAAAATCGCAGCCGCGCCTGCGGATGACGTCGTGCACGTGTTGGAGTCGGTGGACGGGGTGGGCGATGACACGGGTGAGTCTTCGTCCATGTCGTTGTTGCTGCTGCTATCGTCTCCCGGGGAACCCATCGGGACGTTGTCGAAGAGGTTGTAGAGCTCCGACCAGGGGAGCTCCTCGGACGACACGACCCTCCGCTCGTTCTGGTCAGCAAACAGCATGTGGTTGACGAGGTCTCCGGACTCTTGGAACATCGGCATGTCGTTTGAGTGGAAGCCATTGCCCATGTGCTGGGGTGGTGGCTGGAACATCATGCTGAGGTTGTCATACTGTGGATGGTGGATGTGCGAAGGAGAAGACATCGGCTCGACCTTGAACGAAACGCCATCGATAGAATCATGCTGCTTGTTCGCTTGAGGCATGAAATTGGAAGGCATTGGCTGCAAAGTGGGGCGGTTGAGCGTGCTCCACGCGGACGCGTGCGAGTGCACCTGGCTTTGACGATGTGAGTGGTTGTGGTGGTGGTGGTTCACTTGAGGCGACGAGGCTGTGGACGACGAAGAAATGCTCGACGATGCGGGTGACACTGGCGCGAACGCACGCTTTCGCTTCTGGCCTCGGTCGTCTTCCACTTCTTCGTCGTTTTCATAGACTTCCGCTTCAGGCTTAATGGCAGCATGACTCGCTCGTCGGCTGGAATAGATTGAGAATGTATCTGATCGCAGTCGCTCGAGGCAGAACATGTAGGACCCCATAGGCTTCAAGAACAGGATCTCCAAAACGTGCTGTGCGTCACTACCCGAGAGGCCTTGACCGCGAGGAGCCGTCCACCCGTAGTGCCAGGCCTTACACTCCGCGTTGAACTCAAAGGTCGCAGACTGGAGTGTCGACTCCATGGCGGCACCCCGCAGGATACCGGGAAAAAGAGGGTTGAGTGGGTGGTCCTTATCGCGTACGTACTGCGACAATTCATACCGATCAATCGTCTGGCCCGGGAAGACCTCGGGGCCAGACACTGACGAATCGAAGGCCCCTTCTAAGTTCAAGAAGCGAGCGTACGCCAGTACGGCTGGAGCTGTGGATGAGATTGGGCAGATCTTGATTCCCCCCGACTCAGTGATGCGGCTAACGGCGACGTGGACGCGGATGGAATCTCCACAGAACCCCGAGCTCACGTGGCGGCCATTTCGGCAGCACGGGAAGCATCGGAGGTTCTTCTGCCCGCCCTTCTTGTTGTTACGCTGGTACCGCGGCTGGAAGAGCTGGAAATGCTTGGTCGGTGCGATGAACGAGGCACGCACGTTGAGGCCGTGCGGGTTGTCACAGCTATCGTCACAGCACGGCTTCGGGATGCTGTTGTAGACCAAGTTGTCATCCGTGTCGTCGCGCATCGGTCGAGTGTTGCCGTCCGATTCGATCCAGGTACCGAATCTACAATGGTCCCACGGTAAGCACCGTGATCCACACATCAACCACAGTGGCACGACGTGGCACATACCCTGCCTCGATCTGGTACGTCGGCGGCTCAACGAGCAGAGAGTCACGCGCCGCAAAGAGCTTGTAAAAGTCCATGCCGCTTTCCTCACTTGGGTAGATTTGCCGCATCGCGCTCAAGCTCGAGTATTTGACCTATCCCAGAGAGTTCTTCGTCACCATCGGGTCTTTCATAACGGAAGCCAAGCCAACGTACGATGGACGTGTAAGTGTACTCCCCAGGCGGCGGCTTGACGACACAGGTCGAGACGTGGCCGACCGTGTGCGTGTTCTTCAAGATGAGACGCAGTATCCGCTCGAACTCTTTGACGTGGCGCGGGTCCACCGACATGCGCGTGACCATCACGGCCTAACACACATCACGCGTGAGCCTGCGGCGTTCTTTCAAGGGCGTCTCCCCCTTGACCCATTTCAGATCACTCAATCGGCAGACGGACCTCCTCGTCGTCGTCAATGTTGCTCGTCTGCAGCACCTCTTTGAGCATGTTGTAGGAGAGCGCGCTGCGCAGACTCTCGCTGTCGGCCTCGGCCATGACGGGGGCCGGTCCCGGCGCCGCCTGCATCACGTGCGTGGCCATCGAGAGGGTTCCGCCGGTTCTTCCTCGCTGTGCGCCTTCCAACTGACAAGCGTGACGGAGCTGCGTGGGAAAACGAGGAGCTCCTGAGGGAAGCCATCGGTCACTCAAGCGAGGGAACTACTAGTTCCCCTGTGGTAGAAGGTGTGGGAGAGGCGGCATCCTTGTGTTGAAGCATAAACCGGTCAATAGTGATCAACAGTTGCGAGAGGGAATTGCGGTTTAGCGTTGCTGAGGTTTGACACCATGCAATGGATGACTTTTCCGAGGCCGAGGTTCGCTGAGATACGTATATCCAGGCGGCGTCCAACATTTTGATGGATAGGTTCGAGCGTTCGTTCCCATTGTCTGAGCCTTTATCAGACAAGTGGACCCGATACAGTACACACCGGGTCGCTCCAAGCCACGAACCTACGCGGGTGGCGACATCGGCTCCGCGAAATCGGCTGTTAGACGGCGCTCGTGGGAGAAAGGAGACACGCGAGAACAAGTCGTGGTAGAAACACGCAACAGCGGGAAACGATTGGTAATCTTGATTCGCATCCCGGTCCCAGAATCAGGTCGGGCTTGTGAAAAGCTGCAGCTGAGTCGCAAATGAGACCGTGCCAGGGTTCGGGGCCCCAGCGTCGAACAATGCACAAGCCAAGTCGAACGGCGACGGTAGCGAGCCCAAGGAGGCCTGGGCAGCTTCGCATTGGGCGAGCGAAGGGAGCAGTGAGCTGGGAGAGGGGGCTGGACGTGGAGACGGTGGCGATGGAGTCGTCGATCTCGCATTGAGAGATCTGTCAAGTAGTGTTCAACAAAGACGTCAATAACTTCAACCTTGGGGAGTGTTTAGTCAACGTTCGTACCGCTTGACTCGGTGGGTCGAGCCGTGGGCTGACTTGTTCTGTACGTTGGCTGACTTGTGCGGACCGTTGACTGTCGAAACCTCAGAACGCAGAATATCAAGTGGACACTTTTGATCGCACACGTTGAGGGCCTTCAGCTGGTCGATGCTGTAGCGCACCCAGGCGGTGGACCCAATCGCCAGCGCCTTGAGCTCGTCGACGGTGTACGTGAGCTTCGTCATTGCAATTGAAGGCGCCAGATCAACCGTCGATGGTTCTTCTGCTTCAATGTGCTGCTCAGTTGACTCAGTAGTGGCTTTCACAACCAACGTAGCAATCTCTGCAACAGTTGGCTCAGTTAGAGAATTTACACCGCAGATTTCTTCATTGACTGTCTCGTCCTTCGTCACGTTAAAACTGTTCACCGTCTTCACATTGTGCATGACCGTTTCCTCTGCTGCATCTGGTTCATCAGGTGGGCTTGACGCTTCTGGTTGGGAATAGACATTCGGGTCACTGATAATCTCGATTTTTGTGGCTGCAGTCGGTCTAGGAGAAGCGGCATCGTCAGTTTCTTCACTAGCTGCGTCTTTCTTCTTTGCATCAAGATTTCTCAGTCTCTCGACGCTGTACGGGATCTTCGCTGGTTTGTTCAGTGGATTCGGCACTTTATCCGTTTTCTCGAGTGACTGTTTAACAGGTGATGGGGTGCCACCCTGCTCCAGCACTGGCGCAAGTGGCTCTTCTTCATGGTCCTCAGAATTTGCACAATTGTTGATGTCCGCCTTCGACGCGTCAGTCACAAGAGCACCACCCTCGTCTTCACTTGACTCGCCAATATCTTTGCCTCTTGGTGCTCGTACTGGCTCGTTGTGGCCGACGTCCGAATCTTCGTAGTGACACCAATTGTTCGAGGTCTTCTTTCTCTGCCGCCACGGAACCTTTCCAGGGCCATGATCGGCGCTCGGTTCATCATCTTCAGCCTGCGCTGACAAGGCGGTAAGCTCTGCACTTACGATGAGCTCAGAAGCTACTTTAGACTGCAGGTGATGCGAACTCATAGAAGCAGCAGCAACCACGACTGGCTTTGTTTCGACAGGATGAGCCGCCACCACAGGATGAGCCGCCACCACCGTGTGCAGCGGTGTCGGTGTCGGCAGTTCTTTCAAGGTAGCTGATTGATACGAATTCACAGAGGCAGCTGCAACCACGACTGGTTCCGTTTCGTTAACGGGTGTTGCCACCACAGTGTGACGCGGAGCTGAGACCTTTGTGTCGAGTGCTTGGCTGCTCAAACCGATGTCAAGCACTTTATCTTCTTCGGTGTTCGGTTGAAGAGAGGCATAATATGCGTCATAGCACGATTGGCAGTACGGGCACCCATCCGCCTCATCAATATTGATTGGGTTGGAAAGGTTTTCAAGGCTTTCACACGTCGTACACACCTCAGGATCAATAGGGACCGCATCACTAGGACTCTCTTCTTCGCTGGAATCGCCCGGCTCGCTCTCAACCCTGTCGTCTTCATTTTCAGAAGGCAACAGCTCCGGCATCCCAGCGGGATAATGGTTTTGACTGGGAGTTTCGAGCAGGCGCTGAGCTGTTCGCCGTCTTCGTCGGATGTACTTGACTACATTCTCCAGCGGCGGATGGAACGCGTGGAGGTCGTAGAGATCGCACTCGGCCAGCAGCTGCAACGCGTAGTCGAAATAGCTGAGCGCTTCCTGGTAGGCGCCGGACTCGAGCGAGGCGTCGCCTAGATTCTTACTCAGCGCGAACGCAGCGGCGCGGTTCTCGGTCTCATAAGCAATGCGCAGGGTCTCTTTCCATGTGGCGACCGCGGCCACGAGCCTCCCGGCGCGGAACTGCGCGCGGCCGGCGGCAAGTCCTTCAACGATCTTCTTGTCCGCCATGTCGAGATGAGCAGCTACGCTCCCAGAAGAATGACATCAGAGTGCTCTACAACAAGAAGATTGCTGCTCTCATACAGAGAGATATTCGAGATTGTAATACAACTTGCAGGCAGCTATGGTAACATTACCTATTAGAATCCTCGCGGTGGCGTTTCTCCCTCGGCTTCATTCCCTCGAGGGCACGCTGCCTGCTCGCCTCGGCGACTCGATCGGCCTTCTCCGCAATTTCTTGTTCCTCTTGCTTCCTGTCCACGTAGACCATGTGGGCAGACTCTTGAACGGCCACGATCTCGTCGAGTAGCGCGTCCAGCTCGGACACGCACTCTTCGATGCCTCCTTGCTTCTCCAGCGCGGCGACCCGGCGCTTTCGGTTGGCCACGAGGAGCTTGATACGCTCGCGGCATCGGCAACCATCGATGCCGACGCCCAGGGCATCCGCCACGCAGTCCCACGTCGACCCGACCGCGCCGAAATGGGCCTCAAACGGATTGTGGGCGAGCACTTCTTCCGCCAACTGCTTGTCAGTGTCTGCATCAAACCGAAACTGTACTTTCCTGTTGCGGACGACGCTCGCCAGCGCGGTCTCCTCCTGCTCGCGCTCGCCAGCATCGTGGTCGTCAGCCGCGAGATCCTCTGATGCGTTGGACCAGGCGTCGGCTTCTTCGGCTTCAACCACACCTCTCATTCGGCTAGTCGGTCTTTGGTCAGCCGTCTACAAGCCTGACCAGGTCCTTGTAGAATGGCCTCCACTCGTTTTGGACGGCGTTGGCTGAACGTGTTGCCCAAGCAGGGATAGGTTTCTACAAGTTGTATTTGGGGCGGTCTGAACTTGCCTATTCCGATTCATTGCGGCTGTGGATTTGCCAAGTTGAAGTGCCTAGCTACTTCTTCTTCTTGAGCGACTCGAGGTACCAGCCGAGCGCCTTCTGCGTCTTGTCGGTCTGCGTGACGTCGTGGAACATCTCGTAATCCTGCTCGCGCGAGTTGATCAATCGATCGGCCGTCTCCTGTCGCATGATGCGCTTGGTCTGGACGCGAGCTCCGTCTGAAGTGACCAAGCAAGAGTGTGAGCGGATACCAATCACCACAAGGCATTCCAACCACTTACCAGGGATCGCGAGCCAACGCTCCATGGCCGCGATGGAGCGAGGCAGCACTTCCTCGAGTGGGACGGCTTCGTCCACGAGCCCGATGGCCTTGGCCTTGTTGGCGTCCACCTGGAGACCGAGACCGAGCATCTTCTCGGCGTCACGCTGGCCAATCGTGTTGACGAACGTGTCTCGGAACCACAGTGGCGCGACAATGCCGAGCTGAGTCTCGTTGAGGCCGATCACGGGCTTGCCAGCCGTCATCACACGCCAGTCGCAGCTGATGGCGAGCAAACAACCGCCTGCTGGGCTGTGGCCTTCGATGGCAGCGACGGTCGCCAGGCGTGAGGTGTAGAGAGCCAAGTAGAGATCCTGGAGCGAGGTCCAGAACTTCTTCATGCGTCCAGGCTGTCAATGGCAATACGCACCAGATAAGACCTCTCCGTTGGTGAAAGCAAAACTAGCAGGACTGCAATACCTGCGGCTGGTACATCTCGAGGATGTCGAGACCGGCGCTGAAGACGCGCTGGTTGGACGACGCCAGGATCATGCCTCTGGAGGTGTCAGTCAGAATGTCAGCCTGGTAATGGCATTTGTTCACATGGTGCCTATTCGCCTTACCGGATGCTCTTGTCCGCCTCCAGATCCTTGATCGTCTTCGTCAGAGCTTGAAGCAACTGCCCACCCACGCAATGCGCCACCGCTGAGCATTGGACTCTCCACATTCCATCGACCACGGATCCTGTTGACCACGCACCTCGGTGTTGAGCGAGTTGACCGGCGGGCGGTTCATGCGCACGACGGCGTACTTGTCCGCCATCTCGACCAGCACGAGCGGCGCCGGCTCAGCTGCGGCGCCGGAGAACCGCCGCAGAGCCGTCTTGGTAGTCGCGCGCAGTGTCTTGGAGGTCGCCCACATCGTAGTGCTCAGTAATCTCAGCGCCAGGAGCTCTTGAGGAGTGCTGCTGGAGGACGCAGCTCCTCTCCTCCCCCAAGTTGAACCTCATCCAGCTCGGTGCGCGATCCTGACGTGACTGCCGCCACCATATCTTGGTCGGTGGCATATCGTACAGTATCTCTTCGTCAAAGTACAACGCACACAGTATGACACAGACTAAGTAGGGCCCCTCCACAAGAGTGTTCTTCTCTGTGGCCTGTGTTTGTGCAACTGGCTGGTCGCGTTTTTACTGCAGATGCATTTGTCAAAGGCCACTTCAATGCATTGAAGCCGCTGAAAGGCTACGCACTCGCGCAATCCCCACCACTTGAGAAGCCATGACCACGCCGAGCGGCAAGACCGTCGGCATCTGCGGCGCTACGGGCGCCGTCGGCCTCGAGATCGTCTCGGTGCTCGCGCAGCGCAAGTTCCCCGTCAAGAAGCTCGTGCTCTTCGCGTCCGCGCGGTCCGCGGGCAAGGTCGTATCCACGCCGTTCGGCGACGTCGTGATCGACCTCTTCTCCGTGGACAAGGCCGCCAAGCTCGACTACGTCTTCCTCGCGGTCTCGGGCGACTTTTCGCTGCAGTACGCGCAGGAGCTCGCGGCCAGGCCGAACGGCCCGGTCGTGATCGACAACTCGTCGGCGTTCCGCTATCACACCGAGATCCCGCTCGTGATCCCGGAGATCAACGGCCACGTGATCCGCCCCAAGGGCGAAGACAAGGCTGTGCCGCGACTGATCGCCAACCCGAACTGCACGACCGCGGTTGCTGCTATGGCGCTCTGGCCGCTGCACTGCGAGTTCAAGATCAAGAAGCTCATTGTGTCCACGTACCAGGCGGCGAGTGGAGCTGGCGTTGAAGGCATGGAAGAGCTTCGTGTAGGCACGACCGCGTGGCTCGAGGACAAGCCCGTGGAACACACTGTGTTCGCGCACCCGTTGCCGTTCAACCTCGTCCCGCACATTGACAAGTTCCAGCAGAACGGCTACACCAAGGAGGAGATGAAGGTCACGTGGGAGACCCGCAAGATCTTTGAAGAGCCAGACCTGCTGGTCAGCTGCACGGCTGTGCGTGTGCCAATCATGCGAGCTCACTCGGAGGCCCTGTCCATTGAGACGGAAAAGCCTGTCGATCTGGAACGCGCACGCGAACTGCTCGCAAAGGCGGACGGTGTCGACTTTGTCGACGACGTGAACGCCTACAAGTACCCAATGCCGATCCACGCAACCAAGAAGTTTAACATCGAGGCTGGCCGTCTCCGTGAGAGCCTGGTGTTCGGTAAGAACGGCTGCGAGCTGTTCGTTTCGGGTGACCAGTTGCTGCGAGGCGCTGCCTTGAACGCCGTCTTGATTGCCGAGTTCGTTGAGACTCCGTCGGCCGTAGTTCAGTTCAAGAAGAAGGGAAAGTGCCCGGTCCATCTGTCGAAGAAGCAACAAGAGACTACGCTGCTACTTGCCGCTGGCGCTGCTCTTGGTGTCGCTGCTGTGGTTGCTGCTAATTACGTGAAGCAGAACAAGTAACTAGAGCAATGCTGGTTGATTCAAATGACTTACAGTATTCGTGATGTCAACGATGAAGAATATTGTTGTTCCCACTGGAAGGTCTAACAACTGCAGTTGTGGACGGACACGCCGCTCCAGCAACGCCGAGCCCCTCTTTCTCCCACTGTGGTGTTTGGCTTTTGCTACCACCTCCTATTGGCATCGTGCGGAGCTGATGCACGGTAGTACCATGTTTCAACTTGCGGATGGTCTCGTTTGTAGAATTGTTTCGAATATTTGAAGTTTGATTCGAACCAGATTCTGCTTCTTGGCGTTTTCTACAAGTCGCAAGTGTTAGTGCTGACCACCGTCGCCCGTAATTAATGGCAAACAAAGCGCACTGGAACTTATGAGCAAGGTGTGTTTGCATCACGCGGCGCTGATTAGCGTCGATATCTTTCTTGTCCAGGAGGCTGAGTCTCGACGACGAGAACGTCATGGCCTTTTCACGGTACTTCGGGGTACTCGTAACGGGGTTGAAACGCAAATCCAGCTCGACAAGTGCCGAAAGTTTTGATAAAAGACCGAACACTTCTTCAAGCTCAGAGATATCGTTCTTCGAGAGATCGAGCTGCTGAAGTCCGCGTAGTTCTGACAATGCTTTTGTCGACATGACTCGACAGTTCGAGAGGTTCAATACCCGAAGAGATCGCTGTTGATTTTGCGCCTCACGTTAGATCAAGCGAAATGCGGAAGTACAGCACCACGCACCGATAGCGCTCGAATTGTCGTTTCTTCGAATGTAAAAATGTCATTCTTGGCAAGGCTCTGATTGCTCATGTGAAGTTCCTGTAAGAAGCCACAGTTGCCCAGGCCTTCCAGTCGGGAAATCCGGTTGCCTTCGATGTACAGCTTCTCAAGCCTCGTGAGTGCATTCAGACCGTCCATCTTGCAGATCCAGTTGTTTTGAAGATGCAAGTGCGTGAGCTGTACGACGCCGTCCAGGTTCTCAATTGTTTCGACTTCGTTGTCGTACATGTACAGGACCTTGAGATTCGGGCATTTCTCAAGTAACTGAATCTTTTTGAACACTTTCTTCTCGCTGCCGTTGAGCGTCAAATGTGTCACGCGCTTGAGATACTGATCTAACTGCTCCGATTTGCCCACCGTCAGCTTGGACGCCTGCACCAGTGTCTCAATCGTGATGTCTCGCACGCGGCCAGAAAGAGACGGCGCACGGGGAGACGCATCCTCAACGAAGGTTGGCATCGCGCCTCCAGGCTCAGATTCGTTCGGTCTACTTCAACGTGGAGGCAAAAGCGAAGCCATTCGCAAAACGGATCCGGAATTATAGGGCTTGGACGGTTTCACTGAAACTGTTTCGTATTTGTCTGATCCGTTTCGAGTGTCGAACTACACTGACCAGCACACCATTCGACTCGCCACGAGCCCCGCAAGCCGTTCGCGATAATGGTAGCAAGCAGTGAGGAAACGCGGATGCTCGGCAAGTCGTTCGCTGTCATCTATGATCATAGACCCAAAAAGCATCCATCTGATCCCCCAAGTTCGCGTCCTTTCGCGTCCCTAAATTTTGATTGAATAATAAAAATGTGTAAACTTTATTATCAGCCAATCATATGAAAGATCATTCGCCCGTGGATTGGGTGGTGATGAAGGAAAGCAGCGCCAAGTGGGCACTGTCTTTGTCCGGAAAGAAGAGGCCTGGACGTAAATTACCACCACGAGGCAGCCCCGCGAAAAACTGTTTCGACCATCACTCCTGTTTTCTCATACAAATCCAAATCAGTTGTCTCAGAACAGCACGCCACCTGGCGCATAGATTTCAACACAGGTGGGTTGGGTCGCACGTAAACTACCGGTTTCTGACCAAAGCTGGACGCGGGAATTAGGGATCGCGCGGCTCATTATTTGGTCCAGCGCCAATTGATACAACCACACCCAAGCATGAACGGAGGTGCGTGCTTGCAAGCCTTCCCTCGGCCACAGCAAGCCCCTCGTGGCGGCGCAAGCGAGAGGCAAAGGCGCGCGAGCTCTCGCTCGTTCGATCGGTATGCCGCTCGCCGCGTCTGCCTGCGTGGCGCCTCTGCAATCGCCGACTAAAGTCTCATCCTCTTGGCCCCCCATGCTGACGTCACTCTCTTGTTGCCGTTTAGATAAACCAGCGTATGTGCCTCCGCACTTGAGAAACCGCCAGGACGACCGCGGCTCGGAACGCGGCTTCTCGGAGGAGCGTCGTGGCGGTGGCTACGGCGGTGGCCGCGACCGCGAGCGTCGCGGCGACTCGCGCGACCGTGGTGGCGACCGTCCGCCGCCGCCCACCAACTCGCGTTGGGCGTCCTTTGAGTCGGACCGCGGCGACCGTCGTGGCGGCTACGGCGGCGACCGTGGAGGCTACGGCGGTGACCGTGGAGGTTACGGTGGCGATCGTGGAGGTTACGGTGGCGACCGTGGCGACCGTGGCGGCTTCGGCGGAGGCTACGGCGGCGGCTCGCGCGGCGGCGGTGGCTATGGCCCGCGCCGCAACGAGCTCGGTTACCACGGCGACCTGCGCCCGAACGAGCGCCTCGAGCACGAGCTTTTCGGCGACGCCAAGTCGTCGGGCATCAACTTCGACAAGTACGACGACATCCCGGTCGAGACGAGCGGAGAGAACGTGCCGGAGCCGGTCTTCGAGTTCACGGAGGAGTTCCTCGGCCCGGAGGTCGTGCGCAACTTGGACTTGTGCAAGTACTCCAAGCCGACGCCCGTGCAGAAGTACTCGATCCCGATCGGGCTTGCGGGCCGTGATATGATGGCCTGTGCCCAGACCGGCTCGGGCAAGACCGGCGGCTTCCTCTTCCCGACGCTCGCGGCCATGCTGCGCTCGGCGCCCGTGGAAGGCCCGCCCACGGGCGGCCGCTCGCGCAAGGTCTTCCCAACGGCGCTCGTGCTCGCGCCGACGCGTGAGCTCGCCTCGCAGATCTACGATGAGGCCCGCAAGTTCTGCTACTGCACTGGTATCGCAGCGGTGTGCGTGTATGGTGGTGCTGAGGTCGGCCGCCAGCTGCGCGAGCTTGAGAAGGGCTGCGATTTGCTTGTCGCTACGCCCGGCCGTCTCGTCGACCTGATCGAGCGTGGCCGCCTCTCGCTCTCGGTGATCAAGTTCTTGATCCTTGACGAGGCGGATCGCATGCTTGACATGGGTTTCGAGCCGCAGATTCGTCGTATTGTCGAGCAGGAGGACATGCCGCGCGAGCGCCAGACGTTCATGTTCAGTGCCACGTTCCCGCGCGAGATCCAGCGCCTTGCCTCCGACTTCATGCAGGACTACGTCTTCCTCACGGTCGGCCGTGTCGGCTCGGCCTCGAAGGATGTCAAGCAGCAGGTCGAGTACGTCGAGCAGTACGACAAGGAAGACTTCTTGATCCGCTTCCTCAACCAGGTCCAGGACGGCCTCATCCTCATCTTCGTCGAGACCAAGCGTGGTGCCGACTTCCTTGAGGACCTCCTCTGCCGTGAGGGCTTCCCGGCGACCTCGATCCACGGCGATCGCTCGCAGCGTGAGCGTGAGGCCGCACTTCAGAGCTTCCGTACGGGCCGCACCCCGGTGCTCGTCGCGACGGATGTCGCTGCCCGTGGTCTCGACATTAACGGTGTGACCCAGGTCATCAACTTCGACATGCCGAGCAACATCGATGACTACGTCCACCGTATCGGTCGTACGGGCCGTGTTGGCAACATTGGCCACGCGCTCTCGATGGTCAACGACAAGAACCGCAACCTCGCGCGCGAGCTCTACGAGCTGCTCGTGGAGAACGGCCAGGAATGCCCGCGCTGGCTCGAAGATATGTGCTCGGGCTACCGCGGTGGCGGTGGCGGTGGCGGTGGCCGTGGTGGTCGTGGTGGCCGTGGTGGTGGCGGCTCGCGCTTCGGCGCCCGCGATTTCCGTCGCGAGGAGCGTGGCGGTGGAGCTCCTCCTCCGTCGCGTGGTGGCGGTGGTGGTGGCTACGGTGGTGGCTACGGCAGCGGCGGCGGTGGCGGCGGCTACGGCGGCGGCTCGCGTGGCGGCGGTGGCTACGACAACAGCGCGTGGTAAATCGGCCCAGTGCCGTGTTGACGATGCGTGGAAGAGTGTACTCGCTCGTCCGCGTACCCGTGCTTGACACCCCACCTGCATATTACCCCCCTCCTGCATATTCTCGCAAGTCTGCGGCGTTCGTCTCGGCGAACGTTGTCTGCTTGTTTTCTCGCTCATCAACTCAGTCGGAAGAAAGAGCTTCCTTTCGGTGTACCAGTAAGTTATCGAAGTGCCGCGCCTGCCTGCGGTGTCCGTTTGTCCTAGTTGGATCGGATCCAGGGAGGAACCCCGAAGACCATTTTGCTAACCAGTGTATTATAAAGGCAGCTAGTTCTTTTGAGAAGGCAATACAGCATCCCATGCACCAAATATCGCTCACCTCTCCGTCTCACAGGTTTCACGATCGAGCTTCTCAGGACAAGAATAGTTGGTTCTCAAGGACGTTTGCCTCGAGGCATTCTAGTACTCGTCAACTGCGACCCCAATCATCTCAGCTCAAGCTGCTCATGCAGGTCGCTGCGCTCCAAGCACCCTCGCTCGTAGCCACACGCTCTCGCAGTAAAGAGCCGCTCATCGTCTCACCGCTCGTGTTTCGCTGCTGCTGGCTGACCATCGTGGTCGTGCACCTCACATGCGCGGCGTTCGTCTTCGCGCTCGCCACCATGCACGCTCTCGTGGCCACGCCGTCGCTCTACGTCTACTTGGCGTCGGCACTGCAGATCGACCTCAAATTCCTAACGCTCGCGGCGAAGACGTTCACGGTTGTCACGTGTCTCCACTTGCTCGCCGTCGCTCGCATTATCTTCCACTCGATCCGTCACCGGCAGCTCTGTTTCAGAAACAGTACTGTCTCGCGTCCTCGTATCTACGAGCCCGTCCGGGAGCCGTCGTTCGTGGTCTCGTCCAGCCGACTGCTCCTCCACGTGCTGAAGTTCCCTGTGCGTCTCGTTCACAAGTGGTGGAACCGGTACTTTGCTCTCGACGGACTATTCGGTCTGCATGGCGAGCATTTCGACTCGGCGTTCCACGCGCGCGAAGTGCTCGAGATCCTGTCCCAGACGTACCAGGCCTACTTCATGAGCGTGCTGATGGTGACCAAGTGGATCAACCGGCTTTCGGTCTCGATCATCTTTGTGGGCTGCGTGTCCACGGCGACGATCAGCTTTCTCTTCCGTCGCCGCGAGATGCTGCGACGTGTGGTCAACCTTGTGGCCGACACGACGCTCGATCTCTGCGCCTCGGTGATCATCCCTATGGTCATCGTGTACGAAAACGTGCGTGAATTCGACTGGAAGACGATGGTATTCCCGCTCGAGCTCGTCTACGACAACGCTTGGATGACGCAAGAGATCTCCCGAGCCCGTATGCTCTTCGTCTGGTCCTACCTGGATTATTTGTCCACCGTGATCTTGCAATTAAGCCTGTTAGGCTGCATCCTCACGATCGAACGGGTGCTCCAGCGTCGTCAAGGGCCTCAGGCTGGTTCGACCACCCTGTCCGTCGTCCCGACGTGTCCTCCACGAGCTGCTCCCCGACGTCGATCATCACTAAGTGATCCAACGAGGAAACCAAGACGGGAGTATGTGGGGCCGCACGCTGGGACGCTCTTCTTGGTCTGGGGTATCGGAGTGCTGATCGCCCACACCCATGCGAACTGGGGCTCGAATACCAAGATCCCGAGCTGCGTACTCGGCATCAACCCGTGGTTCTCGACAAAACCTGGCTGCGCTGCCGTCTCGATCAACTGCCATCGGCTCGGCATTACAGGAGCGTCTGAAGAGGCCACGGAGATCCTAGAACCAATCGAGTCGGTGTCGCTGTCCGTCCTCGCAGTCATGCACTGCCCGGGATTCGTGATGCCCGACATCGTGCGCGAGTTTCCGAATCTCATGTCCATTGAACTGACGAATGTGACGCTCATTCGCTGGTCGAAGAGCGCGGCTCTCCACGGCGGCGCTCACCATTCGCTGGGCCATGTCTTCTTGGGCCATGTGACGCTGACTGAGTTCCCCGAGGGGCTTCTCCACGACCGCCTGCCCACGACGCTCAATGATATTGACTTCTCTTTCACCAATCTGACCAAGATCCCGGATTCCGTAGGCCAGCTCTGGTCAGATCGGCTTTGGATGCGGATTAACTGGGAGAACACAAATCTGACCGAGCTCCCGCAGTCTCTCAGTCGGCTGCCGATTCGTCGCCTCTCGTTGATCGGCAATAACCTGTCAGTCATTGACGATGAGCTGCTGGCGAATGATGCCCTCAAGGAGCTCTATGTCTCTGGCAATCCGTTACAGAAGCTGCCGGCTTCGTTGGGCGATCGGTCATCAATGGAGAGGCTGTTCGCCGAGCACACGCTAGTCCGAGAAGCGAACGAATGGTTCAATGCATGGTACGACAGCACACCTGACGGCTCTCGAAAGGTTTTCTTTTTCGGAAGTCCGATCTGCTCGTCGTCCGCTAGTAGTATCGCGAAGAGTCCAGCGTGTGCGATGGACATGGGGACTGCGAGAGGCACGTGTCCGTGGGAGCTGATCTGGAAGCTGCGACCTGTTTGAAGGTCCTCGCAGCAGTGAGTTGCAACGACTCCCACTTTGATGAGTCGCAGCATTGACCAAATAATTCGACGGTCTCTTTTATGGGCTCGAAGGAACCCACTTTTTCTGGCGGCGATGGGAGAGCTCGTGGATCCAGAGCAAAATTCGTGTTGGATACTTGTCGTTCCGACGCGCTGTGAACAACCGCCATGGCGACGCCCTCGCCCATTCCTGTGCAGGCATTCGCGTTCGAAGGACTCACCGAGTCGTGGCTCTACATCATCTTGGTCATCAGCGTCCCCATTCTCTTGCTCGTGTGCTGTTGCTGGGCGTGCATCCGCTGCATCAGCAACCGTATGGATAATCCTGACTATGGACCATCGACCGCAGAAGCCGTCGCCGTCAGTCCACCGTACGCGACAGTCGTGGACACCGATGCCAACGACGTCCAAGTCCGACGAAGTTGATGCAAATCGCATTCGATAACAATACATCGGACAAAACTGCATGCGATTATCATTTGTGTATCGGAGAAACGGAATCTAATGGGCCTCGGCAGGCAGCAAGTGGTCGACGGTGGCGTCCAGGCCCTGGATGTTGTGCTTCTTGACGAGGTGGTCGAAGTAATCGATTACGTGGTGGTTGTAGCGGCGCTTTTCAGCGTACTCGCCGGCCATGAACGACC